>JAPWDM010000001.1:72103561-72416061 GCA_035578155.1 Brachynemurus nebulosus | reverse complement strand
TCTGACCGCGGGAGCGAACTAGTAGGCAACTCGGGAGCGAACTAACTTACGACCCTTTTTCAAGATAAGATTAAAATTTGACCGTGGGAGCGAACTAGTATGCACTCAAAATTTTAAAGATTCAAAAAGGATGAGGAGAACATTTGTGTGACCAAGTCTAAAGTTTTCAAATCGGATTAAATCAAAAATGAGATTACTATTTAGAATGTCGACTGATTACTATTCAATTCAACATTATTGTTACAGCTCTGATCCACACTTTTTTTAATCGCTGGGCTACATCAAACTGAATACAGCACATTAAATAACTTATGTTTTAGATTCTTCAACAATTTAAATCATTATGATAAAGATGCGTATTATGTACATAATTTGTCAGATGATCTAAGAAGAGTACTTGCAAATATTAGAACTGGCAACTGGATATGGAATGTGAGTAGAAGCAAGTACGATGAAAACAGACTATGTACGATGTGTAACGAGGTTGAAACAGCGGAGCACTTCTTTATAGATTGTCGTGGTTTAGAGCTATTAAGAGTAAAATATTCAATAAGCTGTAAAGATCAAAATGATGTTTACCAACTATTTAATCAGAAAAATATTGAAATTTTGTCAAACCTAAGCTGTTTCATAACAGATTTCTTAGATATTGTCAAGAATAAACAACTATAAGTTCCAAGGATGTCTACCTTAAACTAAAAAGTGTATAATATATACTTAATAAAAATAAAATGATATATTTTTCATTAGCAATTGTAATAGATGTCTTTAGTTATAAATTGTATATAATACACCATTGTAAGTTACATTGTAAAATTTGATATATTATAAATCAAATAAATACTATTCATTCATATTATATTACCTTGGAGATACAGTGCACATTCTGAATATTTCCGCTCTCAATAGTTCCGCTTCCCCAGTTTGAGACTGGAGCGTTACCAGCACTCTACCACCTATTATTTATTTATTTCATCAAAGCTAAAAATCAAAAAGTTTGTTTTGTTTATATTAAGTGGAAGAAAAATTATCTAAATTAAATAAATATAGTAAGACAACTTAAATTTGTAACATCATTATTCGACTAACTAGTCAGCATTGCTTATATTGATCCACTGCATACGCTCATAGTGTATTCACTGGTACCCTCATTCGGTAAACAATTAAACATAAATCTTAAGCAGGTATAAAAAATTGATTTGTTTATAGAAAATAAAAATTATGAAAAAACATTTAGAAAAGCGAGCGTATAGTTTTACAAAATTTTATGAGGAGATACATATTTTATTTTATCAGTAAATGAAAAATGTTACACAATAGTCAATACTTTTTAATTCGATTTTGAATAATAAAGAAACAGAATTTTATTAACACATGCATAAATAGGTGATTACAATAAAAATGAGATTATAACCCAGATCCAATACTGTGTATGTACAGGTATATTATACTATACGCACATATACGTAATATAATATGTGGTAATATGTAGTCTAATTATGCGTATCTATTATGTATTGTATATGTATTTTATTAAACATAAACCACTAGAGTTTTATCGTATAGAATGAGTGGTTTTTAATTTTTTTTTTTTTAATTTATTAATATTACATGATCAACAAAAATGTTATACAATGTAGGTATAATAGAAACAATAACAATAAAATATATAGTTTTAAGAGAACGGCTGTGGTAGCTCCTCTGTCACAAAAATTGGATTGAAAGGTGAGAATTAATTTAACATTTGCGGTAGTTTCCTTTCGAGACGTTTATTACTTGGAACTCTATCGATGCCGTAGATTTGTGCCCCTTCACAGTTGTTTATTGTGGCGAAAAAGTTTTTTGATAAGGTTTCAATGTGTTCTTCAACAGTTGGAATCATTAGCTCATCGTGGAGTTGTTTATTTCGTATAAACCAAGGAGCGTTCACCGATATTCTTAGTATTTTATTTTGAAAGGTTTGGATTTTTTTCCTGTTGGATATAGGTGTGGTCCTCTAAATGGGACAGGCGTAAGTAAATATTGGCCGGATTAGGGATTTATAAATTAATATTGCGGTTTGTGGTCGCAGAGATGAATGTCTATTTATTCAGGGGTCTAGTTGAGCGAGTCGGGCAGAAGCTACTTTTAGTTTTTTCTGAATATGTTGGTTCCAGTTCAGTCGTGTGGCAAGGTATGCACCCAGGTATTTGATGCAATTTTCATTCCATTTTATTGGCAGTCCAGAAATAGTAAGCGGTGTCAATGGTTGATATCGGCGGAGAGTGAAAATTTTTGCTTCACATTTAGTTGGATTTAGGTTAATTTTCTGATGATGAAGACAGTCTTGTATGTAGTTGATTGTAGATTGAAGCTGCGTTACCGCTTTTTTAATGTCCGCGTTTTGTGTTACGAGTACTATGTCATCCGCAAACATTCCTATTGTAGTGATATCAAACGCTGGTATGTCGTACATGTATATATTGAACAAAAGAGGACCAATTACTGAACCTTGTGGTATTCCAGATGATATATGATGCCCTTCAGATAAGCTACAATTAATTTTTATTTGATAGAAAAGATTGTACAATATTTACTAGATAACTTGGCGTTTTGATTGTAATTAACTTTTGTATTAAGCCGTGATGCCAGACTTTGTCAAATGCTTGTTGCAAATCAAGAAATGCGGCTAGTGTGAACTGTTTGTCATCAAAGCCATGTTCAATTATGTTCACTAGTCTCAGAATTTGGTGCACTGAGGAATAATGCCGTTCTTTAAAACCAAATTGGAAATTTGGAATAATATTATTTGCTTTTGTGAATTCCAGGAGGCGATATTGAATCGTTTTTTCAAATATTTTAGATAGTACAGGAAGTAAGATTATGGGCCTGTAACTTGTTAGGGCGTTCTTAGGTTTGTTTGCTTTAGGAATTAAAATGATGTTAGCAATCTTCAATGTTTGCGGAAAGTAACCGATTGTTAGACATCTATTTCATATTGAGCATAGGTAAGCTATAGCGCGTTTAGTTAGTTGTTTGATAAGTACGTTTTTGACTTGATCATGACCGGGAGCTTTCTTGTTTGGAAGTGCTTTGATATTTTTAATTTCACTTGGCTTAATGTATTCAATATTCAATCGGCTATTGCTGTCGACACTGCTGCCAATGTATTCGCTTGGAGACTGAGGCGGAATTGAAAACACTTCTGCAAAATGCTCGGCCATAACTTCACATTTATCTTTATCAGTGACGTAATTTTTGTTGTTGTGTAGTAGTGTCGGAATCTTATTCGGTTTGTTTATAATTCTAGGTGTTGCTTTCCATACTTCGGGATCACGGTAATCTATTTCTGATAAGTATCTTTGGTATTGTTCAAGCCGTAATTTTTCTAATTCATTGTTCACCAAATGGACTAGTCGGTTCAGTTCCTTTTTCATGAGCGGATCTTTTGTTTTCTGCCACTGTCGTCTGACTTTGTTTTTATCTTTAATAATGTTTAAGATACGATTGGGAATCTGATTTTCACAACAGTAGGTTCTTCTTTTGATGGGTATTGAAGCAAACCTTGCGGACGATATTATTGTATTTGTGAACTTTCCAATTTCCGTATCTACGTCTTCAATGGTAACTAGATTTTCTGGTCGTTTCATATTGTTGTCCAGTTCAGTTTTAAATTGTTCCCAATTGATTTTGTGGTGTATTATTGGTTGTGAGGTTAATGGTTCTTGATTGATAGATATAATTACCGGATAGTGGTCGGAGGTCAGATCAGGTAAAACAGTTTGGTGAATAGAATTAGTTATGTGTTTAGTAAGGACGATATCCAGGATGTCCGGTTGATGCTTGGTGTTATATGGGTAGTGGGTGGGTTCTGAAGGAGCATATGGGATTATAGAGTACTTATTCAGAATTAGATTAAGTTTTATACCATTTGGGTTATTTTTGGAACATCTCCAGTTAGAACCGCCAATTACAAGTGTTGGTGTGGCTCCGAGAAACAAACTTTTAATGTCACTTTCGAGAACGCGTAAGTTAGATCGTTTATAGAAGGCGGATATTTTCATGGTTCTATTACTTTTTAAAGTGATTTGTATGGTTAGAGCTTCTATATTTTGGAGTAACGGTACCGCCATTTGAGCATGATGCATTTTATTTTTAACTAGTAGTAGTACTCCACCAGATGCGACAGGGCTGGGCCGGCCTGTTTACAGCATAGCCAGGAATTTTGATTACTTCAGTTGGCGTCAAATGAGTTTCACTAATAGCTGCTATATCAGTATTGTTTGTTGACAGAAGATGAATTAGGGATGATCTTTTTTCTCGTAAACCGTCTGCGTTCCAATTTAGTATAACAAGGTTTGGTATTATAGCGTAATTATGGGCCATTGTTGAACAACGAGGAGAAAATTGATAACAGGAAAGATTTTATTTCAGGAAGATGAGGTTTAATTAGATTGGTTAGGAATTTAATGATTGAAGAACAAAGATCATTAGTTTGGAAGTCAAAATTATTGGTTGAGTTAGGAGGTGTGTTTGGATTCTGATTGGCATTTTCTGACGTGGAAGATTGAAGAACTGACGCATAGGTTCGATTGAAGACTGGTGGTCCTGTATTTGTTTCAGCTGTTGATTTATAGTAGTATTTTCATTTGGTTGACTTGCGGTTATTCGGCTATGAAACATAGGATTTCTAGTTTTATCTTTTATTTCCGCGAAATATGGACATCCACGATAGTTCGCAGGGTGATTATTACCACAATTTACGCATTGAGGTGGTTGATCTGCTGGCTTTTTGCAATCTTTGTAAAGATGTTGACCTTGACATTTAACACAGCGGGCATCTAATCGGCAAAAATTATTTGTATGCCCGAATCTCTGACAACGGGTACATTGAGGAATGTCATTACTTCTTCGTTTGGCTTCGACCGATACTACAGCTCTGTGTATATAGCGAAGGTTGAAAATATCTGCATAATTTCCCTCTTTATGTAATTCGACAATACATAGTGGAGTTGGTTTTTTAACTTTGTTGAGTAATCTTGTTACTTTTTTGACTGGATAGTTTTCAGCCAGTTCTTCTTGGATTTCATAATCACTGAGGGAATAAGGAACATTTCTAATAACGACTGAGAATGATTTATCCGTTGGTGGACAATACGTAAGATATTTGACATTCGTATTATCATAAAATTTCGTAATATTTCGAAAATCGTTTACCGTTGTCAGATTAATTTTTATTATGTTGTTGGACTTTTGTTGTGTGTTAAATTCGCCTTTCACTATTTTCTCCAGGTCTTCAATAATCGCCTGGTAGTTGTTTACCTCATGCAAAAAAATTGGAGGGATTTTTTGATTAGTTTGACCAGATGGTGACTCGTCCATTTCATCTTCGTTATCAGACAAGATGAGATATCTATTTGAGGTAGGTACATTTGGATGTATTTGATTATGTCCAGCAGTTTTTTGTCTAGGTACATTATCTTCATCATCAGCTGATGTTATTTTTTCGGCTTCACTACCCGCAAACATGGCGATTATTTCATTTTTATTTTGATTTTTAGTTAATAATTTAACTAGTTTTTTATTTACAGATGTTTGATTTTTATTTTTTGTTATTTTATTAATATTTAGTTTCATAAACCTTTATATTAATATTATATTTATTTGAAAGACTCTCTCTCTTTCACTGAAGTCAATCCATTTTATTTAACATATAATTATAGAATATTTAATTTCTTTTAAACAAAGAAAATTAATAATAAGATTGTTTATCAATTAAAAAACAATTATGTAAGTATCACTAGATAACAATAAAACACGTCTGTTATTCACAATGACTAACACGATTCTCGATTTTTAGTTTTGACAGGGTCATAACTTATTGAACTATAAATTTTAAATCTAGACATAAAAAAATTCTTGTACCTTGCCAGCGAGCGATTGGCCTTTTGTGGGAGAACAACATTTCCTGGAAAAGCTATTCCCCTCATTTCATTCTTCGGAACTATTGAGAAGGAACACTGTATCATACATCACCTATAATAATGTTATCTTATATCTGACACGTATGATGTTCGCCATTATTCAATGAAACATGCTTAACCGATTTATTTTTTAACAGCTCTCAGTGACATATACAGTGCAAAAAGCAGGTTAAAGCATTATTTTTACCATTGTTGCTTTTGTTGAAATAATAGTATATATTCTTTTGCACTAGGTAATAATTATATTGCAAAATTTTCATGCATACCTCTGTCCAAAAGTAAGACCAGTTTTCTATTTAAATCGTGCGGGTAAACCACATATCATAAACATATTTTTTCTAGGTTGACAGCATTGTGATGTTACGAAGTAATCCCTCCATAGACAAAAAAAAAAATAATATTCACCCAAAGGAGAAACGAAAACTTTAAACCGATTCGACCAAAAAAATAAAAATAAATAATATTTGGCTAATAAAACATATTCTAAAAGGATATTTTTCCGTAGCGGACAAATGTAAACACATGTTACAGCTTCCAGCTGATGTTTGATTTCGTCATATACCCCCCGATGCGCGGTTAACATTTACTGATAACTGGAGGCGTAAACAAGCCTGCCTTATCACGAATTTTCGGAAACTCGACCTCTTTTCCGACTGATATTAATTGGAGCATGTTTTTCTTCTCTTAACTTTTCTTTATCAATTCTAGTATTAGATTTTCTCTCTAATTTTGTTTATACAAGTGTTATCTAACCATTGTTGTAATACTATTACATTGTTGTAATACATTGTTATCTAACCATTGTTGTAAAATTCACTTACCTCCGTATTATTCTTATAATTAAAGTCGTCAACCGCACTCGTTCTGTAAAATTATTCCACGTGGTCTACCATTGCCGCTAAGAAAAATATCTTTAAATAATCGATATAAATCTAAACCCAAATTCAGATCGATCGTCTTATTATTCACACATAGTTCGTCCGTTCAACTATTTTTACTAATTTTTCAGTTTTAAATAATTTATACACAATTCTGATATTTGTAATATTAAGCCGATTGTTCAAAGAAAACCACTGCTGAATGTATACGAACTAATCGTTCCCATATTTCACGGAAAAGCATAGAAAAATTTGTTTGTTTGACAGACTATAAATCTATCCGTTATTTATCTGTATTATTGTTGAATTTTGTATTTTATTTTATGTATTTTTTCACTTGGAGTAGTATCAATATAGATGTTGTTAAATCGATACAATCTATTATTTTCTCGCACCTAGAATTTTCATTTTCAGATAAATCAATACACACTCAAACATATCGATAAAGTCACTTGAATTTTAAAATACCCAATTCCAGGATCGAATACATCACCGTGAAACCACAATCTTAAAGATAATTTTATTCTCCCTCTTACTGATTTTAAAATAGCAATCAAAATAATTTTTTTTATTTTCTTTAATTAAACAGTCAGCAATTTCGCATATCATACATTTATAAAGGTGACGCGCTAAATCTTACCGACCATTATCCGAGCTTACCGGCCCTCTATAAATACTTACTTACATAGAGTACACGCAGGGCCAGCGTAGCCAATAGGCCACCCTAGGCCATGGTGGGAGATTTTTAGGGGCAGTAAATTTTTAAAATAGGGCGGAAAAATGAGTAATTAACGTTTTTTTTTTTTTGCTCGTCACTTATTTTGTTTAAGAGAAAGTTTGTAAGAAAGGTAGGGCTAGGGGCGGCAAAATTTTAAAACACGGTAGAAAAATTTGTGACTGACGTTTTTTTTTTCAAGATTTCCTTTTTTTCAAGCAAAAGGGGCGACATTTTTCAAGGTGTCTAGGGGCGGACTCAGGGTTAATTCGACCCTGAGTGCACGTGGCGCCACAATAAACCCAGTATATCACATCTTTGAATCACTTAATTGACATAACCGCCATAGATATAATTGGTAAAAGATTACGGTAGACTCGATTCACATAGGACCAGAGACATAAGTGGCCATATCAATTATTTTAATTTTATAAAAATTAAACACACTCCCACGTTATCAGCGCATAATGTATGTCTAAATTTGATAATTATAATAAAAAAGTAACTTTGATATCAGTCACTCGCAGTTTAAGGGGACAGTGGCAGACATCTCTGACAAATCTCATATCAAAATATTCATTACTTTTTGCTTTACACTTAGTTTTGTACGACACTAAAAGAGTGCATTCGGCGATTTTTACAATGTCTAATTATACTGAGTAAAGCAGTGTTAAATTTTGTTTGTGGAATGAAATTTCGGGTATAGAAACATTCAAGATATTGGAGAAAGCCTTCGGGAACCGTGTTTTGTTGGAAAAGAATGTTTACAAGTGGTATAAATAGTTCAAAGAAGGTCGTGAAAGTTTTGAAGATGGAAAGCATTCCGGACGACCATCAAACCCTGCCGATGAGCAATACGTCAAGAAAATAGACCTTGGTGATGCTGTTGGTATTTTGACCAAACCATTTTGAAAGATTATTTTGGATCTGAAAAGTGTAAAATCTCGACCAGTACCAAAACATCTGATCTTCTTCTCACACAGCATTCGTTCTTCATGACTTTATCGCCAAAAATCCGATCCATATCGTTCCCACAACAGCTGTATTCACCTGATTTAGCACCATGTGACTTGTGACTACTCCCGAAACTCAAAACACCACTGCGGGGAAATAGTTTTGAGACGATAGAATAGATACAACGTATATCGCTATGGACTCGGAAAGGTATTCCGGAAGGCGACTTTAATTCTCGTTTCGAGGACTGGAAAATATGTTGGAATGAGTGTATTATGTCGGGAGGGGATTACTTTGAAGACAACGAAATAAATTTGCTATTTTTATCGCAACCTAGGTAATATAGGTAACCTAGGTATCGTAGCCTAAATTTCGTCTTGAGTATATTAACCCCACTAAAGAATTGCGTGATAATTCTGACTCGGGGTATTGAGATGATGAAGCGCCTAAGGAATAAATTTGCAAAGTTTCACTGAAATCTGTCCAGTGCTTTTTGTACCAGCCGTGCCCATAGAAGACAATCATTTTATTATATAAATTCCACGCAACTTCCAAAATATCAGTTTTAGGTATAACAGATAGAGTTTACATTTTTCTACATAATTACGATAAAAAACAGGTGATTCATTTAAAAAAAAAAGTTTTGCCCAATAAACAAAAAATATTTAAAAAGTGCTTTATGTGAACAGCCTGTATCAAGTCAAGGAAGCTGAAATGACACTGTCAAATAGAATATTAGTAACAATTTCGAGCGAGTTCAAATTTCCTGCCAAAAACACTTAAAATAACAAAGTGGGTGTCAGCTTTCAGTGTAACCGGAAATGGTAGCAAATTAGAAATGTTTTAAATAAAATCTTCATAATTGAAAATTTCTGCAACAAAATTTTTAAAAATCTACTTTATTTAGATGGCCATATAATGAAGATTCTATTTGAATCATCCCGTACCGAACCATTTGGGAGATCACATTAAAATGTGGTTAAAATTGATCGGGAGGTCAATATTAATATCATTCTCTGTAAATTTAAACTCAATAGCTTTAATAGTTATATCGGTTCGTACAAACGGACAGACAGACAAAAATTTTTCTAATGTTAGGTTTGGTATATATTATGTTGAATTTGCCAACTGAAAAACATATTAATACCTAAAAATTCGAAAATCACAGACAGGCCTTTTTATTTTATTTATAGATATTGATTGTTGAGGTGGTACAGCGTTGGGTCGCAGTTAGTCAAGTTTCACTTGACATCTTACAACGTCAATGACCGTTAACCGGTTAATAACATCTTACGCTCCTTTCACATTATACGGTTTTTGCCGTACGGCAAAAAACCGTACGGCCGCATTTTTTTAGTGTAGTGAAGAAGAGCATTGGACCTTTCACATTACACGGTCACGGCAAAATGCCGTTGCCGTGCCGTGTAGCAGCCGTCTCTTGCCACTGGACTTGACGGTTGCCGTACGGCGTTTTTAGCTCAGTAGTGTATGTAATTAAATGGATGCTTTCACATTAGACGGCTTTTTAACGTACGGCATTAACAATATTTTGTTGAATTTCATGTTAATTATTAATTTTATTTGTGAAATGGATGAAACTAATGTTAAATGTGATAACCAGTATTTTAATAGATTGTATGTAATTTCGAAATTGTGTGTTTTGATGTTAAGTTCGTTAAGAAATTAATCAAATGAGTCTGTAAACATCCGAAAATAGTTGAAAAACTTATTTTCGTAATTTTTCAGGTCTTCAAAGAGTGTGATAATAAATAATCCTACTTTCTATTTCCTCTGATTTATAAAATTAACTTTAATGACACTTATTATTTGTATAATGTTGCAAGTCGAATAAAGATATTCAGTTTACAACGGCAAAAAACCGTGCAATGTGAAAGTAACAATATCACGGTAAAAAGCCGTACGGTTCTTTACCGTACGGCGAAAACCGTACAATGTGAAAGGAGCGTTACAGTTTATTGTATTTGTCGTGTTTTAGGGCATAAAGTTTGTTATAAGTATGTATGCAATTTTTCCTCACACCGCATTCATAGCAGTGTTTATGGCTCGCGGTCTTGTGTTGTACAAATTTGTTCCGAACATGTGACAATTACTCTAACATCCTCGGACAGTTCTATAAAATTTTATTGGACTTTTTTACAATCAATATTTAGCTTTCAATTTAAGATACGTTAGTGATTAGTACATATTCACGCATGTTAAACAAAAATCGGTTTTAAAATTTAAATGTTTTTTATTTTATTATTTATTTATAAAGGCTTACACAACTAGGTAAATGTACTTTTTTTATTTAACTTGGGCATGTGGTACCTACGTATCATCCGTGCACGCATTGTAATCCAACATAGGCATTTATGGGATCAACGGATTATCGGGTTTGTTTCAAATACAGCAATAAAAATCTTTATGCAAATCTACTCAACAAACAAACCGTTCTCCACTCACCGTACCGTGTATGTAAATCTGTAGCTAATATGTCCATTTAGCTGGTCATATTTGTACATTATATGAATGTACATAATACGTATGTACCTTCGTTAGTCGTCCATAGGTATATATTCAACTGAAGCGCTACTTAAATTATTTATTCATTGTTGTTTCAGTGCTGCTAATTCTGTATTTTCTACAAATGGATTATGTCGGAAAAAGTGGACTGTAAAAATAATAATAATAATAATATAATAATTTCGTAAATTTACTAAAATAGGAGGAGGTGTAAATATTTTAAATGTTTTTCAATTATTCATTTTCTTTTCCTCTTATTAGTTGGTAAAATAATGACCGGTTATATTTAGAATAAAACCAAGTATTAGATAGGTATATTGGGTATTATTATTTATACATTCACTATATAGTAATCCCTCTATAAAGGTTGCAGATAGTTGCAGGAATTTTAAAATATGATAAAAAAGTTCTAGTCCTTTTACCTTTGGATATGTCGAGATCGTTATTTCATAAATTAGCTTAAAATGTTCGTCTTTGGAAGAATTTTATTAAATCTTGAATACTAAAGCGCTTTTGTGATGGTCCTAAAACAGTTACTATAAAAATAATGGACAATTGAAAGAAACTGTTACATGAAATTGAACTATAAATTTTCGATAAGTTTTTGTAAAGCGAAACTTTTTCGAAAATTCGTGGCTCGGTTTCTTTACTGTTTGATTTGATAATGGGTAAAAAAGGGGTTAGGAAAGAATAAAAATTTGACAATTCTTCGCTGCGAAGAAATGACCCTAAAAACTATCTTCCCACTTTTGGTTACTACTTTTAAACCAAAATCCTCGGCCTTATATATTCTCAGATTCACTTCACATTCAAATGTTCTTTTCAAATAAGGTCTCAAAAAGGATCGGAAATTGAAGTGTTCCTTAGAGTAGCGATATGAATGTCGTGGTATAAAAATTAGATTCGTTAGTGAAATATGAACATTGCTACTTAGCTAGAGTTTTTATTCGACCGGAGTTATGCAGTATAAGAAACTGATTTTGTACAAAATTTTAGAATATCAAATATAAATTAACGTGTAATCAAAATTATTTATCAGTGCCACCAAATAAGGTCCAAGTTAAAAAAACTGAAGAACTTTTGACAAAATTGTGTTCAAATGTTATTGAGGTTTCCGGAATAGATGAAAGTAAGGTTAAAATGGTCCCCCAGGAATTTAGTGTCCTAAGATGAGCCTAAAATATAAATGCTCCTAAAACTATTGGTACGGCTATATGTATATATATATATATATATAATATATATATATATATATATATATATATATATATATATATATATATATATATATATATATATATATATATATGTGTATATATACTACTCAAAACAAAATAAGGGCCACTCATGTTTTGCTGCATAAGCTTATTTTTATATAAGTTACAGTATAAGGTATGCTTACATTTAATTAAGAAACTAATTTTTTACTAAATAAAATTAATTTTAATAAGATTAAATAAAAAATTAATCCATAATTACATTTTTTTAGGATTTTATCATTTTTATAGTCATTTTTACAGTCATCAACAAACGTTCACGCTTTGAGTAAAAGCACACATTATACAACTTTTCGGTGATTTAATATCGAGTATGCCCTCCCCTTTTTAAAACACATTCTGAAGCCTCCTCGGCATGCTGATGCCTACCGGTTTCATCAGGAATCTCCTCCCAACATCTTCTCAAGACATCAATCAGTTGTTGTTGGGTGTGCACATCCTCTCCGGCTGCTCTGACTCGCCGTTTTAAATGATTCCAAAGATGTTCTATTGGGTTCAAGTCAGGGCTATTTGCAGGCCACAGTAAAACCTGTATATTAGCCTCCCTAAGGACAGTTGTCGTCGCTCGAGCGGTATACGCTCGGGCATTATCCTGCATCAGGATAAATCCGTCGGCCGCTCGTTGTGCAAAGGGGATCACATGGGGTCTGACAACCTGTTCGATATAACTTTGAGCCGTTACAGTACCCTCGTTCAGGAAAACAAGCTCAGTTTTGCCTTGCAAACTAATTCCACCCCAGACCATGACATTAGGACCGCCAAATCTGTCGCGTTCATGAATGTGACGATCAGAAAACCTTTCCCCACTTCTTCTCCACACTCTTACACATCGATCATCACTAAAAAACTTCACCTTGCACTCATCCGTGAAGAGTACGTGACGCCATTCCTCCAAGCCCCATTCAAGGTGTTCATGTGCAAATCTTAAACGGTTTGCACGATGCGCTCCGGTCAGTTTGGTACGGATTACTCGTCTTTTTGAACGTTGTTGGTCTTCATGCAAACGATTTCGTATGGTCTGATTGCTGACAACAGTACCAGTAAATCGATGTAAGCGATTTTGCAGAGTACCTGCGGTAACAGTCGGCTCATGTCGTGCACACAGTCGAATGTAATGGTCTTCACGGGCAGTGGTAGCACGAACTCTTCCTGAGCCACGGCGCCGGGTTATACTACCAGTCTGCTGATACCGATTCCAAACATTTTGAATAGCCCTTCGTGAACAACCCAACTGCAGAGTCACGGAACGTTGAGATTGACCACCCTCAATCATCGTTACGGCTCTGGTAGCAGTAGCTTCGGCCATATGGTGTCGAATTCTCGGCATTGTAAAATTAAATGATTGAATAACACGCCAAACTTCAAAAAACAACCTCAGCAATCAATAATCTAGCGGAAACTGATTTAAAATCAAATTCAAAAAAATAAGTAAAAATAACCACTTGACGCTGTGCGAGACAAAAAAACGTTTAAATCTTCCCCTCAACAATAATATCACTTAAACCTAACTGTTATCATATACTCAACCACTTAATATCATAACAAGAGTCATTTAGAAAAGTTATTTTGACGTGGATCGACATAAATCAGTTTTAAAATACAAACTTTCAAGTGGCCCTTATTTTGTTTTGAGGAGTATATATATATAGCCGTATATATGTATATATATATATATATATATATATATATATATATATATATATATATATATATATCGCCATATATATGTATATATATATATATATATATATATATATATATATATATATATATATATATATATATATATATAATTAACTTTGCGGGGTGCGCGAAGTTAATAAAAAAAAATTTATTTTTTGCAAAACTTTATTAGAACAATTAAAATATTACAATAATGGTTTCGATTGTTACAGTTCGCGTACTAAGTCCTGACAAGTATATTCGACAACCTCAGTTTCTCAATTCTTTATATAGTGTAAAAGTGCTGAGTTTGTTGGAGATACCTTTACATTCTAGAATACCAAAGAAACAACTTTATGATTTCTCACAGGAAATGCTGATATGGATTCACATGGACAGGAAATGTTGATACAAATGTACGTGAAGTTTCTTTAATATAGGATTACAAAAATTACAGAAATTCTAAATGTTGAAATTGCAATAATTGAAATATGATATCTGTGGAAGTGAAGAGAGTTTGACTTAAGTCACGTATATGCTGACTCAGTGTGTGTTGTTGTTCTTAACTCCTCCCCCCGTAGTCGCAAGCGTAGGCCAGATGAGCTTTGGCTCTTCTGCTGGAGCGGCGGGTTGGACGAATGTAATTCCTGGTTCAGATTTCCTCTTGTTCTTATGTTTCCAAATGGCGTAGATAGAAAACGTCACGGTGATAAGTCCAGTTATGACGTATAGACTTGATGTATGTATGGTATAGTAGGACTTGACTTCCTTGATTTGCTGTCGATTTTCAATATGGTATTCTTTCAACTTCTGTAGATCCCATCTTGGTATTACTTTGGTTTCGTTAATTTTTAAACTGTACAATGGTATAACGTACAGTGGTTCTGTGTAGACTGATTCTTGGTTTTAGCGAATTTCCAAAACTGGAAATTCAGCTTTTACGCCAGGTGTCATGGTGCGACCTAAGCCCGGGACCATATCAGAAATATGTTTTGAGGTCCCTAGAATACGAAAATGATATTCACTAAAATTTATATATATTATCGCGCGTATATATATATATATATATATATATATATATATATATATATATATATATATATATATATATATATATATATATATATATATATATCCGCGCGATAACTCTCGAACGAAACGTTTAATGCTTATGAAACTTTGTGTGCGAATTCGATTTTCCAAATCGTTGGATGAGTTCGTTAGCCAGACACGTCGGATGCCCAGAAGTAGGTTTTCCGGGCGTTTTTTGTCAACAAAATGAGTTTTTTGCCAGAATTAAGCAATTTTTCAAATTTTTTTTTTACACCAAGCCATAGTAAAAGGTAAAATGCATAAAAAATGTTTTTATACCGTTGCTCTAAATTACTTACTTTTCGAGAAAAACTAGGAAAACGTTCATTAGCTTCAATTACGTCACATTCTCTAGATAGCAACAGGTGTCATGTAACTAAGAAAAAAAACTGTTTATTTTTCACATAACTAGGAAAAAAATTGTTGATTTTTAAAAAAATTAATTAATTTCAAATTAATTTCCGTAGTTATGTTTCCTAACCGGAATTTACGTAGCGATCCTAATGGCGAAAGTGTTGAAATATAAGAGAAAGCAACGTCACAGCCCATTTCTGCTGACGTAATTTATAGCTGAAAAATATTAATTTTTTTTAGAATTAAATAATGATAGTTAGGATGAATTAATATAACATAATAAATTGCTCTTTTATTATCAATTTTCATTAAAATTTGTTTTTATTGTTTTGCTTTGATACTGTCAAATACAACATTAGGTTAGGAATAATAAATATTGTATATGATATTATTCCCGCCTCTATCCAAATGCGGTTAGGGCGGGTGGCGAACATATCGCCCGCGCGGGTATCGTCCCCGTATATTCCGCCCGCGCGGGTGGCGTCCTCGCACATTCCGCCCGCGCGGATGTAGCCCCCGCAAGTTTCCTCCCCGTCCTGGCGTATACCAGCCCCGCCTCCCTATACTGTTGATTCTTTCTATAAAAAAGAGAAAAAAGAAAAAAAATTAAAAAAAAATTAAATAAATGTTAAATAAAAAAAATTCGTCAAGTGCGTATTTTTGATACGCACTAAGTAATGTCACCTCAGTCAAAGTGTTAATTTATGATTTTTTGGCTCGTTTTTTTAAGTACAGTGAGAATACGCTCTTGCGTTTATTCAGTGTATGTACAACTCAGTGAGAATACAGCTCTCTTGCGTTTATTGATATGCATGTAAAACTATAATTACACTGATAGACAAAAATGACCTTAATGAAAGTTAAATGAAATTGAATGGGTTATTTTGTATTTACAACTAATTTGTAACTAACCTGCGCTTTTAAAAAATTTCAATCACCCTCAGTTTTTTTGCAACAGCAGCTAAATTTTTTTAAATTAATTATGGTTAAAAATTATATCTAATGAAGGAAGATAACCTATATTTTAATTTTATTCAGGATTTTCGGGAATATTTGGCGTTAGGTACATCTCCTTTGAGTGTCCAATAATAGTCAGCTAACATGTTCGCACTTCACTTGCCTTGGAACCGTTTTCCCATGCTAGATATTTCCTGATGGAACCGCTCACCGTATTCGTCGCTAATGGCCCTCAAATTGTGAGAAGAAAAATCCAAATGTGGGTGTAAAAGGTGTATTTTGAGCGACATATTGCATCCCATATCCTTGTAAGCTGCCAAGAAGTTGCTAACCAACTCTTTATAGTTTTTGGCCCTGTGATTTCCAAGAAAATTATAAACAATATTTCGAAAACATGTCTATGCAGATTTTTCGACCGGATTAAGTTTTTATTCAAACTGTTTATCAGTCCGTAGGTATCTAATTTGTGGCCCTGCAAATATACCCTTTTTTATTTTAGCATCGCTGATTTTTGGAAATTTTTGTTTTAAATAACGTAAACCATTTCCATTAGTGTCCATAGCTTTGACAAAGTTTTTCATAAGTCCGAGTTTGATGTGCAATGGAGGCATAGGCGGATCCAGGGGATACCTGTGGGGCCTACAGTCCCCGCCCTTGACCGCCAACAAGTGTAACTTTTTTTAATTAAACATATATTCAGAACACACAATTCCCCAAAATTCCTCCTGGGATTAGAGGCTGCCTTTCCCCCTTTTCAACTGGTTGGATCCGCCCTTGAATGGAGATAGCAATCCATCTTCAGGGTTTATTAAAAGAGGGTGAAGAACATTTCATTTACCTAGTAAAAGAGCGTCTCGCTTAGGCTTAGGTCAGTAAGCAAAATTCATGTAATCAGTTTTGTTTAAAAGAAACTGAGGGTGATTGAACAAAACTAAATATAAAGTTTATTTGTGGGTAGGTAGTAGTGTTTAAAAAAGCGATCCGAATTTGTTTAACAAAATCACTGTTCACCAGTGTTATTTTCCCCCAATATGATCACAGACTGATATTAATATGTCATCCTTCGGTGACATAAAAAAAAATATATATTTACATTTAATTATAATCCAAATTCCGACTTAAATCCGACACCCCTCCTTCTTTTTACAGATCAAATATTTTATTTTATTTATTTTACTCTGATTATATTTTTATGTCATATTAATATCGTTGATGACGTTATGATTATATTTTTAATGACGTTATGATTATATTTTTATGACATATTAATATCGTTGTGTGACTGAATAATTATTGAGTTGTGTACATCCATATTGAATAAACGCAAGAGGGTTGTAGAGTTAACAACTATAGAGTTCACAAAAAATCAGGGCCTATTCGTATCGCTATTAGCCAAAGTGTCTTGCTCTTACTTTTAAGAACATTACACTTGTTTTGAAGTGTACTCTCCTTACTTTTGAGATATTTGTATATTCCTCTCTCACTTTCCATGTTCTTGAGAGAAGGGTGAAGGTATGTATACGATGTATACCGAACGCTATTCGGTATACATCGTATACATACCTTCACCTTAGCGTTCGGTATATCGTATACATACCTTCACCCTTCTCTCAAGAACATGGAAAGTGAGAGAGGAATATACAAATATCTCAAAAGTAAGGAGAGTACACTTCAAAACAAGTGTAATGTTCTTAAAAGTAAGAGCAAGCCACTTTGGTTAATAACGATACGAATAGGCCCATAAATTAACACTTTCACTGAGATGACATTACTTAGTGCGTGTCAAAAACACGCATTTGACGAATTTTTTAACAATATAAAGAACAGATAAAAAAACCTAAGGGTGTTGACACACCATATTCTAGCAAGGCTAATTTTAATAAAAAATTATTAAATTTTATTCTCAATTACGGTCTTTTTATGTCATCTCAGATGCGTACGCATCTCATTATGTCATCTCAGATGCGTACGCATCTCAGATGACATATTAAAATCGTTGTGTGACTGAATAATTATTGAGTTTTACATCCCTATTGAATAAACGCAAGAAGGCTGTAGAGTTAACAAACAACTATAGAGTTAACAAAAAATCATAAATTAACACTTTCACTGCGATGACATTACTTAGTGCGTGTCAAAAACACGCACTTAACGAATTTTTTTTTTTATGTTAAAGAAGGATGACATATTAATCTTGCTGTGTGATCATAGTGGGGGAAACATTATTATAGAGTTGTACATGCATATACTGAATAAACGCAAGAGGGCTGTATTCTCACTGTACTTAAAAAATTTGTCAAGTGCGTGTTTTTGAACGCACTAAGTAATGTCACCTCAGTGAAAGTGTTAATTTATGATTTTTTTTGTTAACTCTATAGTTAATTCTACAGCCCTCTTGCGTTTATTCAATATGGATGTACAACTCTATAATTATTCAATATGGATGTACAACTCTATAATAATGTTTCCCCCACTATGATTACACAACGATATTAATATGTCATCCTTCGATGACAAAAAATAGTCGCGTTCACCAAAAAATTTTGTTAGCTTAACATTAGCCAACGGACTTTACACCGTTACAAACCAAAGGGCTCTGATTAACAAAAAATTAATGCATGTTAAATATTTTTTTGCACGATCGTGTATTTTCATGCATTTACCGATACTGTAAGTGTTAACAATGCTAGTAAGCTACATTTCCCGTACGTTTGTTTATATCCATGGAAACCAAAAAATAACAATTCAGTAAGTATAAGTAAAAAAAAAAAATAAAAAATAGGTGCGCGGTAAGTGAATAGGAGTGCGATAAGTGAAATTCGCTCAAAAATGATTGTAGTTATTTATTTCTATTGAAATTAAAAGTACAATTTGAACAATTAGGAAAATTAATCGATTAATATGATAATTTTCACAAGTTTGCACAATATTATTATTATTGTTGCCATTAGTCTTCATATTTTATTGACATTTCAAAAGGTTGTTCAATCATTAAAATTTTCTGTGGTTTTCATAATCTTCCTTTCATTTTACGAGAGTAAAAGGACCCCGCAATTATTAGGTGTAAATTAGGTTTCCGTCAAATTGTCTAATTTTTTGATATATTACTCTATACATCCTCCCGATCAAAAGTCCCAATGGGCATAAAGTCCCAAAGGCTCTAAATTTTGAGCTACTGACCTTCAAAGTTCAACGTCTTGCCTACGTAATAATTCACAGGTGCTATCATTCGAGTAGTGAGATTTGTGGATTAATACTAGGTTAACATGTTGAATATTTCTCATCCTGTCACGGATGATAGTAGGAAGAATGACTATAAGACATATTCATCCTCCCTTACGCTAGGGGTTGATTTAGGGGTAGAAAGGGGTGGCATAATTAAAAAAAAAATGGTGA
Source organism: Brachynemurus nebulosus (assembly GCA_035578155.1). Lineage (NCBI taxonomy): Eukaryota > Metazoa > Arthropoda > Insecta > Neuroptera > Myrmeleontidae > Brachynemurus > Brachynemurus nebulosus. Next base: position 72,396,290 of record JAPWDM010000001.1, on the reverse strand, counting down.
TTAAAAAAAATTATTGAATATTGAAATTGTGCAATACCTTGGGGTTGTGTAGAAAAGTATGATAGAGTGCACGACCTCCTCTACAATGAACCCTTATGCAAGGAATGATAATGACTTGAATAAAAAGATGGTTAAATACATAATTGAATTAAAAAAATGAAAAAAAGATTTTTCTCTTTTGATAAATATTTCTCTTTTGATAAATATTACATTTGTTATAGCTGATCTTTAATTGTTCACGGTTTCCACCCTCTTCAACCCCCTCTTTACCCCCCTCGCACAAGGAGTGGTGATGCGACGTTGAAGAATCACTCGACAGCAAGATTATTAGAAATAATTTTTAGAGTTATATTGTGGATTAAAAAAATCATTTTTTATAGCTAAACTTTGCGTGTTAAGCTATAAAATGTGTATTTTTTCGCTTTCTTTCGCTTTTTCATTCACAAATTGCTATTGCTAGTAAGTTATCTGAATTCATTACACATCCTATTGCAGTGAGAAACGAGATAAAAGTGATTTTAAAGCATTCATATGAACATATTAAGCTAACAAAATCTTCTGGCAACGACGATAATCTTTAAAAAAAAAATAAAAATAAATATTACCTATTGTTGCACCCCGCCGCAATAAATTAGGAACTGCTGTTTGAACAGCGGTGCTGACAAGGGGAGCCACGCTGTTCTGATCACCAGCATCTATTGGGACAAATAAATTTTTTGATTTTTTAAATTTTTTTTTTTTAAATTTCATCAGAAATTTAAATAATTATTTACCGAGGAGTCCGCAAAAAAATAACGTAGAATTTGTTATTTTTGTTTATATTTTTGTTTATAGTTTCATTTGAAATAAAAAAAAAAAAATATAGCTTTCTAAAACACATCTTAAATGCGTAATTACCTTTTTTATGTCATCGAAGATGACACATTAATATCGTTGTGTGACTGAATAATTATTGAGTTGTACATCCATATTGAATAAACGCAAGAGGGCTGTAGAGTTAACAACTATAGAGTTAACAAAAAATCATAAATTAACACTTTCACTGAGATGACATTACTTAGTGCGTGTCAAAAACAAGCACTTAACGAATTTTTATATTATATGGTTCCCCACTATAAGTACACAACGAGATTAATATGTCATCCTTCGGTGACATAAATATCACAAAGTGATTGAAAAAAAATTATCAAACTGGATCGGCTGGGAATCGAATCCAGGATCTCCCGGTAAAGTGAAATAGAAAAATGTTTCATAAAGAAAAGAAATACTACCTATATGTCCAGTTGTTCCACCCCCCAGTGCTGAGTCCTCCACTGGGTGGGCGGCGGCGGGAGGAGGCGCATTGATTTCTTTAACATTAACAGCATCTGCTGAAACAAATAATTGTATTTTGTATATATATATATATATATATATATATATATATATATATATATATATATATATATATATATATATATATATATATATATATATATATATAAATATTTCTCTTTTGATAAATATTACATTTGTTATAGCTGATCTTTAATTGTTCACGGTTTCCACCCTCTTCAACGCCCTCTTTACCCCCCTCGCACAAGGAGTGGTGATGCGACGTTGAAGAGTCACTCGACAGCAAGATTATTAGAAATAATTTTTAGAGTTATATTTTGGATTAAAAAAATCATTTTTTATAGCTGAACTTTGCGTGTTCAGCTATAAAATGTTTATTTTTTCGCTTTCTTTCGCTTTTTTATTCACAAATTGCTATTGCTAGTAAGTTATCTGAATTCATTACACATCCCATTGCAGCGAGAAACGAGATAAAAGTGATTTTAAAGCATTCATATGAACATATTAAGCTAACAAAATCTTCTGGCAACGACGATAATGTTTAAAAAAAAAAAAAATAAAAATAAATATTACCTAATGTTGCACCCCGTCGCAATAAATTAGGAACTGCTGTTTGAACAGCGGTGCTGACAAGGGGAGCCACGCTGTTCTGATCACCAGCATCTATTGGGACAAATAAATTTTTTAATTTTTTTAATTTTTCTTTTTAAATTTCATCAGAAATTTAAATAATTATTTATCGAGGAGTCCGCAAAAAAAATAACGTAGAATTTGTTATTTTTGTTTATATTTTTGTTTATAGTTTCATTTGATATAAAAAAAAAATATAGCTTTCTAATACACATCTTAATTGCGTAATTACCTTTTTTATGTCATCGAAGATGACACATTAATATCGTTGTGTGACTGAATAATTATTGAGTTGTACATCCATATTGAATAAACGCAAGAGGGCTGTAGAGTTAACAACTATAGAGTTAACAAAAAATCATAAATTAACACTTTCACTGAGATGACATTACTTAGTGCGTGTCAAAAACAAGCACTTAACGAATTTTTATATTATATGGTTCCCCACTATAAGTACACAACGATATTAATATGTCATCCTTCGGTGACATAAATATCACAAAGTGATTGAAAAAAAATTATCAAACTGGATCGGCTGGGAATCGAATCCAGGATCTCCCGGTAAACTGCAATAGAAAAATGTTTCATAAAGAAAGTACATACTACTGGACATATACTACCTGTATGTCCAGTTGTTCCACCCCCCCAGTTTTATATATATATATATATATATATATATATATATATATATATATATATATATATATATATATATATATATATATATATATATATATATATATATATATATATATATATATATATAAATATATAATAATAAATATATATATATATATATATATATATATATATATATATATATATATATATATATATATATATATATATATATATATATGTGTGTGTGTGTGTGTAGGGCATTCTTTCTAAACGGGAGACCCCTTGCTGTCCAAGAACTGTGTTGCTTAAAATAGGTATACAATAGCTCAAATTAAAAGTTATGAACTCTACTTTTCAAATATGAGTGGCATAATTTGTCAATACACGAACAATAATACTGTCAATATTTCGAAATAATGACCTTTATTATCGCACACAAAAATACAATAATTTTTCATTAAATTATAAAAAGCAAATGTCATAAAATTACATTGTGTACGATAATTTATTTCAAAAATACAAGAAAATTCGAAAATTTCGCGCCTTTGGTACGATTGGCGTACTTTTTTATGTTGATCACTATCCCAAATTATTCTCAAAAGCAGAATCATATTGGAATCATAATGTAATGGTGTTATCAACGAAAATGGTTTGTAATGTTGAATTTTTTTGTTTATTACGCAATTCATAAATGTAAATAAGATAAATAATCTAGAATTTTAGATAATATAATAATGACAGATATTAAATAAATAGATTTGTGTTAAACTTTCGTAGAACGCTACGTTTATTTGTCGATGAGCAATTACGTATGATAACCAACTAAGCTAAGCAATTCAAAAGTTTTATTTCTCCAGTGCTTCAAGTAGAAATAACCGGGTAGCGATGAATTTGGAGACGGCGAAATGAAGTTGACGAAAAAGTAGCTTTTTCGAGAAAACCGAGCATAGATCTTCGATTCAGAATAAAGTTAACCATTTTTTACATCTAAAATACAATAATTGACTATAATATAGTATAATAACTGGCTTTATTTATTAACTGTTATAGTTACCTGTCGAGACAATGTGGGAAATAGTGCAATTTTTCAGCCACCCTTTGGATTGTTGTTCACACTGAGATATGGGGAGTAGTCATTTGGTTAGGTGAACTGAAGCCAGACGCTGATGCTCCACCTATCAGTTTTTTAGTAGTGTGCGTGTTGTTTGCATTGATAACTACATCTCGTTTTGATTATTTTACATGTGTGTAATGTGTGTGTAGGCTTCATTTCTGTATATTTACATCAGTCATCTTCACTCCACCTCCATGGTTACTCACAATACTACATATTTTCGGATATCCAATATATGCATCTGAAACGAAATATTCATTAGATATTAGAAACGTAATTCATAATTATATTAAATTACAATCTTCAATATATATATATATATATATATATATATATATATATATATATATATATATATATATATATATATATATATATATATATATTGAAGATTGTAATTTAATTGTTTATATATATATATATAAATTGTTTATATATATATATATATATATATATATATATATATATATATATATATATATATATATATATATATATATATATATATAGGTATTAACAAATGACGTTGCGGTTTATATCTGTTTATTTGTGTGTAACTGATTTTCTCAGTTTGTAACTATTAGATTTTGTTCGAGCTTTAACTAATGGATACAGTGCTTGTAAAGAAGTTTCAAACGAATAATTTTTGAATTTATTCTGTAAATTAGCGACCTATGGCGATGAATTTATAAAAAAAGGAATCGCCAGTGAAGTACTTCGACGTGTACTGCGTAATATATTAGAAATACGTATATAGAAGTAATATATAGTAAAATAAAACTTTTGACCTGAAATATTTCTAAAATTTTTTTTGTCGATTTTGAAATGACGTCAACGCTATTAGATCGTACCGGAGAACAGAACTGGATTTACATAAGGGAATTTGAGGCTCGTGCTCCACAAAATCCCTCAAAAGAGCAGTATACGGCCCGATTCACATTAACGCTCCGCTCCCGATTCGATAAAATATTCTTACACAAGAAACAATGAGTGTATTCACATCATCGCTCCTGACTGATATCGGAACGATATCGGAGCGATGATGTGAATACACTTATTGTTTTTTGTGTAAGAATATTTTATCGAATCGGAAGCGGAGCGATATCGTACCGAGAGCGGAGCGTTAATGTGAATCCGGTTTGATAGAAAGAATAAGCCTTTTACCGTTTCTTTTGTTCACCAAGCCTAATATTGGGGAGTTTGCAAAATTTAGAAAATTCTTGTTTACTTTATCAGGGGCCTTCACAAAAGTACTGAAGGGTTTTCACATGTGAAGTACTTAGGGGGCCACCACATGAGAAATGCCTCAGAGCCGGGGTAAATCCGGCTCTGCCGGAGAATTTAGTTAAATAATAACTTAATAATATAATAAACTTTGTTAATGTCAATCAGAGATTGATATAAATAGATAAAAATAATATTTTGCGGTAGAGAAAAAATAGCCCTCTTCGTGAGTTTTTTAACCTTACAAACGTCCATTTTTAACAAAGTGATACGATCAAATTTAATTACAAAATACTAAAATATAATATTTACAGTACTTACAGTAAATATAACGTAAACAAAAAGACAATTAACAACAAATTCACAAAATAATGAAATAATAGAACACAAAAAATAACTACATATTAAAAACGCTAAATATGGCGTGCAAATTTAACCTTAAAAGTACAACTTATAATGAAATGAAGCTAGGCAAACGACATAAAACCGCGACAATTAAATTAAATTTTTAATAATTTATATGGATTAAATTATTTTGTACAATTATTAAGATGTATTATTTTAAATAAAAACTATAAAAATAAAAATTATAAATTACTAATTTAAATGAAAAGGAACATAAGAAACTTCAACTTACCTACCTACATATTTTGACCATTTACATTTAAGCCAAAAAAGTGAATAATATATTATGAACCTTTAAAATGAATCGATCCATATTTTATCGAAATGAAAATATTTACATGTAGGTACACTGATGATCAATGTTGGAAGCTGATTCATATTCTTTAAGAGCATTAGTTTGTACAATCTTCCACTTACACTTTTGGTCCGTATATGAAAGCACTTTTAATCTCTCACCGATAACAATAAAATAATGTTGCCACCGCATGTACAAAACGCGGTAATCACGGTTTTATCTCTTTTCACGATTTATTCGACAATTAGTAAAATGTCCTACTGACAAAATTCGTTCAGCATTCGTTCAGCGTTATATTTTTAATATAAAACTATAAGTAAACTTCCCGACATGTTTTTTAAGCCAGGCGTTTGAGTGCTGTGTCAGTTTCCCGTCGTTGTCCATTTAGAAAACACAAACAATATTGGCTAACAGTGCATCTATTTTTTCATAAAAAAACAATTTTTTTAATTTTATACAATTTTAAAAGTAATTAAAACGTTAGTATTGCAATAAAATTTTTAAAAAAGGTAGTTTTTTGTGAAAAAACAAATGCACAATTTTAGCCAATGTTGTTTGTGTTTTCCAAATGGAAAACAACCAATACGTGTCATACTGAATTACTAGGAGTATTTTAATTCATCATGTTGGTATCAGCTAAATAATATTATCTTAAGATGTTTACGCATGTCCAATGCAAGAAAGATAGAATATATATACGATATATACAATGGATTTATATAAAAAGAAATAAAAGATACATATTTATAATATCATGAAGAGCGCAGAAATTTTTTTTTACTGGGGTGTCTATTATTATCAGCTTATTTTTCAGTATTTTTAGATTGAATATTAAAATTAGCCGTTAATATGACAATCTGAACTATAAAATGTCGATCTGAGATAATAAATTCCATTTTAATAGTTTTCTTTTTTGGCTATTATTTTTCGGCTTTTCGACCCCTCATCATTTCCCCGTCATTGTTATATTCACACATTAACAATAATAATGTATTAATATTCCTTTGATCACACAAGCGGATTAATAGGGTCCTTCGGGCCCTAAAAAAATTAAAAATATTTTTAAAAAATTTATCGACTCACGCTAAAATTATAGGATATCTCGATTAAAAAAAAAATTTAAATATTACAACTTTGTTCCTTTATTATGTCTGTTATGATTAAATATCATAATTATTAGTAGTCTTCATAATCTTTGTTAAATATGCTATAACATGTTAAATGTGTTATTTCGAAGAAAAAAATTAACAAATCGAGAAAAAATTAATGAAATTCGACGATAACAAATAACAAGGCCAAGAGCATGTTATTTGTTAAATTGAAATCGAGAACTGGTTTAAAACTATAAAATAACTGTCGTAACTGTCAAATATGTAATAATTAACAATGTTAATTATATACTATATGTTGCAAATAGGTCGTTCATGATTTTTATCTATTTCGAAGAATAACATAAATAACATTTAACAAGTTTAACAAATTTAACCAAGATTATGAAGACTACTATTGTTTTAAAAGATTCTCAAGTCTTTACGCTATTACAGTACTAAAAACCAATTTTGAATAAAATAAAGTGGTCTCTGGAATATTTACGAGGTTCAGTTTTTCCCGAAAATTGAGGGTATAATAAAAGTTATGAATAATTAGTGTCTGACCGAAACTAGTTTTTCAACCGAAACCGAAACCGAATTTCGGTTGCTGTCTCAGTTTCGGCGGAAACCGAAACCTTCTTTCAAAATTACACCGCATTATACACCGTTATTTTCCATTTAAGTAAATTAAAATTAGCAAGGTCAGGGCCAGATTAACCCAGCCTTAGGCCCTAGATAGTTTCTTCTTACCCCTCTTTCTCTCTCCCCGTGCCGGGACTTAGCTTTGGGTGGCCCTGGGGCGTTTGGGCCGTTTCTGAGGTGAAGGATTTTCAGTGTTACTTTTGCCAAAATTTCCCCGAAAAATAGAGCTGACGAGAAAAATTTTAAATAAAAAAAGAACACTATTCTACTCCTGTTTTGAGAGTTTAATTGGAAGTGGAAAACACCGTCCGAATAATGCCGATCGTGACCGAAGGCAACGCAACAATGGAGTTTCGGTTTCGGTCACAGAGTACCAGAGACAACATATCTATCTCTATACTACTGACAAGGAGATGCACCCAGAGTGAAATTCGGGATTTTAGTGAAACTTCGCTGGTGTGTAGAATAGGCAAAAATAAGGGACCCCTATTTTTTTATCGGCCATCTTCCATGTTTACGGGGTGAAATTAGCCCCTAAAGCTGGGGGTTCAAATCATATTTCTGAAGATATCTCGAAAACTATAAGAGATAGAGGAAAACTTTAAATTTACGAAATCTTACTCTTTGAAAGACCTATTGATCTATATAAGTCAAACCAGGGCCGGGTTCATAAGAGGGGTTGGAGGGGTGAAAATGGGGGTAAATTTTCTTGTACAGCTTGAAAGGTTCAATGTATCAAATTGTTGCTGTTATAAATGGAAAGGGCACCAAAAATCAGGGGATACGTGTTTTTGCGTTTTTCCGAAATATGTGTGGTATCCAAGTCATATAAGGAAGAAAAACATTGGGTAGATTATATTGCATTATTATTGATTGCAAATACGTTCTATATTTTTTTTTATTTTCATGTTTATTATCATCATGAAAATGTAAATTTTTACTTTCCGATAATGATTCATGTATTTTTCAGTCCTAATTTTATTGGTAATTTAGCCATATGTATATTCGGTTACTCATATTCGATAATTTTTATACCTATTTCTACCAAAGTTCTCTGGTCTGCAAGTGTTAATGAATGTTCAACAAAAAGCAATAATCTTCCGTTCAATAACTGCCTTTATTTTCTTACAAATTCGTTTTTAACCAAATAAACGCGGTTTATTTGTTTCTCAACATTCAAACTATTTTTCTCATTCTTTTTGTATGTTTTATAGGTGTCAACCCCATTTTCCAAAAATTGCCAAATTTATTACAAAGGACCTGAATACTGAGTGAAAGAGATTATTGCTTCTTGTCGAGCAATTATTTATACAAGCACACCCGAGAACTTTAACATTCGCAGAAATAGGAATAAAATATATCGAATATGAGTAACCAAATGTACATATGGCTAAATTACCAATAAAATTAAGACTGAAAAATATATGAATCATCGGAAAGTAAAAATTTACATTTTCATGATGATAATAAACATGAAAATAAAAAAATATAGAACGTATTTGCAATCAATAATAATGCAATATAATCTACCCAATTTTTTTTCTTCCTTATATGACTTGGATACCACATATATTTCGGAAAAATGAAAACACACGTTTCCCCTAGTTTTTGATGCACTTTCCATTTATGATGGCAAAAATTTGATACGTTGAACCGTTCAGGCTGTACAAGAAAATTTACCCCCATTTTCACCCCTCCAGCCCCTCTTATGAACCCGGTGCTGGTTTAACCTATACAGGTCAATAGGTCTTTCAAAGAGTAACATTTCGTCAATTTAAAGTTTTCCTCTATCTCTTACAGTTTTCAAGATATCTTCAGAAATATGATTTGAACCCCCAACTTTAGGGGCTGGTTTCACCCCGTAAACGTGGAAGATGGCCGATAAAAAAAAAATACGAGTCCCTTATTTTTGCCTATTCTACACACCAGTGAAGTTTTATCAAAATCCCGAATTTCACTCTGGGTGCATTTCCTTGTGAAACCAGTGTAACCAAAAAAGGATAGAAAATATGTTATACATGTATGTGCACTGGGTTTACTTTCTATTTGTGCGGTGATCTCTCTTTGTGTGAGTGATCGGAGGTACGTTGGCCGTGTTGTCGCATACATATGTATGATACTACAACGCGTGTATATGACTCCGTGTGGGGGTTCTAACAATGCCAACAACAATCAACACAATTGGTTTGTGATTGACCTATACTTATCCACTGCTACGGAGAGAGTGACTACTAAGTAACCTAACTTGCACAGAACTGCACACTGCAGATTTCATGAAAGAAATAGTTGCATTACCTCTGTACACTAGGGTTTCGGTCGTAGTTTCGGCCTTTTTGCTGCCGAAACCGAAACTCCAATTTTGCGTCGAAACTGGCCGAAACCTAACCGAAATTTCGGTCGGACACTATGAATATTTATCTAAGTTACTTATTTTGTTTAATATTCACTGATCAGTGAAAATTATTTTGATACGGATTTACTTTTATTATAAATTTGAAGCAGAAATATTCTGGAAAAAGTAATCAGTGAACACTATTAAATTGTAGTAAATACACAGCGCGTAGACCCAGTTTGTAGGTTATTTCACTGAAGCATCTAACGAAGTGTAATATGAGGAACCTAATGTATTGTTTATTGTACAATAAACAGGGCCATATTTATTGCAAGATATAATTTTTATCCATGTTATATTTTGAAAATAATTATTTGTGAAGGCACTAAAAATTGTTATTACGGAAACCACGATTAATACACTGGTTACAATATTACAAAGTAGCATTTGGTCGTATCTTGGTGTATCTTGTAGCTTCATTTATTCATTAGTACATTCGGTCTATATAATACGTTTATTGGTCTATCGATTATCTGACAAGGTGACCCACACTGTATATCTGATAGCTATTTTGGCATTGAGACATAAAATTTTCAAAATTTTATTTTTTACACAAAAAAATTTCACATTAATAAAACATAATCATACAGGATGAAAACAGATTTTTGAACATAGGACATTTTGAACATTTTGAACATTGAAGAATATTAAATTTTAATTTCGAAAAGTTTTCGAGCATCGTCATGACGCCACTGACGACTAGCATCTATTTTAAAAAGTATTTTTTACTTCTAATCGCTTCCGGAAATGGACTCTAATTTTCGAATTGCATATAGAACAGAATATCTGTAATAGCAAAATCAATTCCTTTTTGATATTTCAAATAACTTCGATACAAAAAATATTCTATATTTAAGATTTTTTACGGCTTACGGATTGACTGACTGTGATCTACTAACTGTAATTTTTATTGGAAAGCAATAAAATTACTTACATACTCTTCGCTTAAAATTCGTTTCTAACTTAATGAATTAGCTTGCCATATTTTAAATTAAAATTTTACCACGTTGCTTCTGCATATCAAAAACAAATACCTTAAAATGAAGAAATGAACATATAATATTAATAGTTTTTGAATAATATCTTAAGTATATTATTTGAACTATAAGTTTGCCAGTACGATAGGAATTAAATCCTTATTATTAATAAAAAAGGTGTATCGTACTGAAATAAAATAAACAATCAGAACTTAGAGTACAGTTCACAGTAGATTTAAAAAACGAAATCAAATAGCATAGCCGATATAGCTTATACAGGGTTGCCGCTACAAATGTAGTCACATCCACTGGGGCATGAATGTGAAATATACAGTTGAATATACGGACGTATGTGGCGCTACCCGTCCTCGTGGTAAATGGCTGAACTAAAAATATACAAATTTTTCAAATTCTCCTATTATATGATGTCCGTCTCAAATTTTCAGTTATTACTTCCTATCACTCACTGAACCGATTGTACACATCAGGTGGATCTGACGTCCGTATACGGACGTCACATTAAATGCAAATGGTCAATTGATGGACGTCACTTTAACGCAAGAATGTATATATACCCCTGTTGCAGCATCCTGCATAACATAGCGAATTTCCATTTAGAAAAGTACGTTTTTCTCGGAAACTAGTTGATATAGAGTAATTGTGAATAAAAAAACCCTTCTTTATGTGATTTTTCCGCCTCATTCCGCCAAATATTTTTCGTGAAATGAAATTTTTCGTGAAAAAAATTTGGCGGAATGAGGCGGAAAAATCACATAGAGAAGGTTTTTTTTTAATTTACAATTACTCTATATCAACTAGTTTCCGTGAAAAACGTACTTTTGTAAATGGAAATTTGCTATGTTATGCAGGATGCTGCAACAGGGGTATTTTAAATAAATATTGAAGCATCAACACAAAAAGTACTTGGCTCCATTTTTACAGATATCTCCATAAAATAATAAATTGACTTTTTTTTCTTATTTTCTCAAAAACTAGCTAGCCTAGAATAATAGTTCAAAAACCTTTTTTATGTGATTTTTTTCCGTCTTTGCAATGGTGTAAGAAAATGTGGCAAAAAATTATAGCAAATTTTGGCAAAAAACAAATTTTTTGCAAGAACAAAGTTCTCACCAAATTTCGTAAACCTAGAAAGTTTTACTAGAGAGTTATCGTGGTGATACATAAATACATACATACATATATATACATATATATATATATATATATATATATATATATATATATATATATATATATATATATATATATATATATATTAGCCGCGGGTAGCATCTATTATATATATATATATATATATATATATATATATATATATATATATATATATATATATATATATGTATAATTTGAAATTATGGCATCTAGTTAAAACATATAAAGTGTACTTTCATCACGTCGGTATTACGCGTCGAGTAGGTAGGTATTATTACTTTTTTATTTGGAATTTTCCCACAGAAATACAATATTTTCCACGGGCAAAAAATAGACTATAACATTCCTTTAACAACATGCCAAGTTCAAATGAAACCAATAATTCTTTTTTATACTGTTTTAAATATATATTTTCCTACGGGAATAAGACTTTCCACAGGAGTTAGATACTTTCCCGGGATAGAAAGTAGTCTGTGTTCTTTCTCATCGTCTCTAAACAATAGTAGCAATAATAGCAAAGTTTGAAATCAAACATACTTTTTCTTAATAGTCAGTTGTTATTTCATTGTTTCTTTTTAAATACATTTTCCCTCGGAAATGAGATATTTTATCGGGATAAAAAATAACATATGTTTATCGCTGTATATCGTCATATTTGTCTATCATCATTTTTCGTTTCATTTAAAATATATTTTTCCACGGGAATGAAACTTCCCACGGGAAATTTTCCGGGGTATAAAGTAGTCTGAGTCCTTTCTCGTCCGTTCTGTTAGCAATATACAAAGTTTGAAATCATTTATCCGTTTTTTAGCTGTTGTAATTTAATGCATTTTCCCTCGGGAATGAAATATTTTTCCGAAATAAAAAGTAGCCTATAACCGTCTCTGGCCCGCAAGCAACGTCTGTGCAAAGCTTCAAGTTGATTGGTTAAGCTGTTGAGGCGTGAAAGCCAGTCAAACAAACATATAAACAAACAAACTCACTTTCGCATTTACAATATTAGTAAGGATATATATATATATATATATATATATATATATATATATATATATATATATATATATATATATATATATAAATTTTAGTGAATATTATTTTCGGTTTCTAGGGATCTCAAAACAAATTTCTGCCATATTCCCGGGCTAAAGTCCCGTCATGACAGTGGCTGTAACAGCTGAATTCCATTCTGGAAATTCGCTAATAATAAATTCAGTTTATATAAATTATAGAACAATAAGGTTCAGTAAGGTCAGAAAAAATTTTGTTGGGTTCGGTTAGGTTAGAAAAAATTTCCTTAGGTTCGGTTAGGTTTGAGATCAAATTTCCTTAGGTTCGGTTAGGTTAGATCAAGTTCCGTTAGGTTCAATTAGGTTAGAAAAAATTTTCGATCCCATTACTCCACCCACCGCCGGAGGTTTCTAGAACCGCCCCGGTAGTGGATGGTGGGTCCAGAACTTGTTTTCTTATTTTCTCAAAAACTAGCTAACCTAGAATAATAGTTCAAAAACCTTTTTTATGTGATTTTTTTCCGTCTTTGCAATGGTGTAAGAAAATGTGGCAAAAACTTTTAAATTGTAGCAAATTTTGGCAAAAAACTAATTTTTTGCAAGAACAAAAACCATGTTCCTGGCATCCGAAGTGTCTGGCTGAAGAACTCATCCAAGATTTTTGGACTTCCAACGCTTTCACCAAATTTCGTACACCTAGGACATTTCGTTCGAGAGTTATCGTGCTGATACATAAATACATACATATATATATATATATATATATATATATATATATATATATATATATATATATAAAATATATTTATTGTATCATCGGGGATATTCCCCATTACAAGGAGTGTGGTTCAAAAATATTGCTTAAAATTAATTAACAAATTATATAAAATCATTAAAATCATGTAAATAAATAAAAACATGCTATTAAAATATTCAGCAATTAAAATATAAACACAATAACAAACGTAACAAATATTTCAGAACAAACAAAAGTTAAAGTTAAAGTTAAAGTTAAATCAGTCCTTGTTTTTGTTATATAATTATTCTGTCATCTCAGATGATATTAAAATCGTTGTGCGACTGAACAACTACTGAGCTGCACATCCCCATTGAATAAACGCAAGAGGGCTGTAGAGTTAACAACTATAGAGTTAACAAACAACTATAGAGTTAACAAAAAATCATAAATCAACACCCTCACCGAGATGACATTACTTAGTGCGTGTCAAAAACACGCACTTAACGAATTTTATGTAATATTAATTCAGTATGTACGAATGTGCATCAGCACGACTATTATATTATTTGGGAAGAATATTCAAATGAAAACATTAAACATTTAGTTCAAAATAATCTATAAACTATAACAAAGTAAAAATAATTAAAATCTTTGGCAAATAAGAAGGTTAATTACTTAAGTGGTAAGCATAGGCAGGTACATTCATTATATTGACTTGAAAAGAAAAATGTCACAAAGTCACTCATTCATAAACAAACCACATGTATATACATAAGTTCCGGATAAAAATAACACAATCAGAAGTTGTACAGATACGCATGATAGAGCTATTCGTTCAGAATAAAGGACCTTATTTTCATAGTACTAGCCAGAAAGTAATATATGTTTTTCAATAAACCAGTATCGGAACTAGAAATCATTCTTATTACGTCAACCCGCAATGACTCCTGATTTATACTATTACAATATTCTAGTAAAAATTGATTTCGCGGTAGTACATACTGTGGGCAAATGAATAGAATATGTTCTATTGTTTCTAAAACTTTCATATTACAGACCGTACATATTTGATCTGTTTCGATAACATTAAAGCAGTTACCTAATAATAGCCTGATTACGTTTTTTCCCGTTAATTTTAATTGGGCGACAATTCGAGTAATTCTAATGCCCAAAGGTTTTAATAGGTAACTCGATATCATGGTATCGTATTTTAACGATTGGTAATATTGGCAAAAGCTCGAATTGTAACACCTATCTAAATCTTTAGTTTTAAAATGCAAAATAAGTTTTTCTAGTATGGCTTCCATATTAACTTTTAGAAATGTACGGTCTTCAAATATACGCCAGTCATCAAAATCAATAGCGTTTAGCAAGTGTTTTACTTGCAACACCCAGTTATATTTTATATGTTCAGATGTATCAGTTTGTTTGGCAAGTTCAAGTTGACGTAAATAACACAACCTCGGGTACCGAGTCCGGTCCATTAACAACATTTTATAAATCCATTTCAAACATGAACTGACAACATATATATATATATATATATATATATATATATATATATATATATATATATATGAGTATATATATATATACTCATATATATATATATATATATATATATATATATATATATCATATATATATACTCATATATATATACTCATATATATATATATATATATATATATATATATATATATATATATATATATATATATATATATATGTATATATATATATAAATTTTAGTGAATGTTATTTTTGGGTTCTAGGGACCTCAAAACAAATTTCTGCCATAGTGCCGGGCTCAAGTCGCGTCATGAGACCTACTGTAATAGCTGAATTTCCAGAACGGAAATTCGCTAATATATATATATGAGTATATATATATATGTATATATATATATATATATATATATATATATATATATATATATATATATATATATATGAGTATATATATATATATATATATATATATATATATATATATATATATATATATATACATATATATATAATATTTTTATTGTTTTACAGCCCCCACCACCCCCTTAAAGTTTGGGTCGGATTCAAAATTTGCCCATAATTTTACCCCACTTTGATAGCATTGTTGTTCATCGGAATGAGCCCCACTTACCAAATTTAAGCTCTTAACTTCCATACGGGGGCCCTACCTGATGAAAAATGTCTGATATATATATATATATATATATATATATATATATATATACTCCTCAAAACAAAATAAGGGCCACTTGAAAGTTTGTATTTTAAAACTGATTTATGTCGATCCACGTCAAAATAACTTTTCTAAATGACTGTTGTTATGATGTTAAGTGGTTGAGTAAATGATAACAGTTAGGTTTAAGTGATATTATTGTTGAGGGGAAGATTTAAACGTTTTTTTATCTCGCACAGCGTCAAGTGGTTAGTTTTACTTATTTTTTTGAATTTGATTTTAAATCAGTTTGCGCTAGATTATTGATTGCTGAGGTTATTTTTTGAAGTTTGGCGTGTTATTCAATCATTTATTTTTACAATGCCGAGAATTCGACACCATATGGACGAAGCTACTGCTACCAAAGCCGTAACGATGATTGAGGGTGGTCAATCTCAACGTTCCGTGGCTCTGCAGTTGGGTTGTTCACGAAGAGCTATTCAAAATGTTTGGAATCGGTATGAGCATACCGGTAGTGTAACCCGACGCCGTGGCTCAGGAAGAGTTCGTGCTACCACTGCCCGTGAAGACCAATACATTCGACTGTGTGCACGACGTGAGCCGACTGTTACCGCAGGTACTCTGCAAAATCGCTTACATCGATCTACTGGTACTGTTGTCAGTAATCAGACCATACGAAATCGTTTGCATGAAGGCCAACAACGTTCAAGAAGACCAGTAATCCGTACCAAACTGACCGGAGCGCATCGTGCAAACCGTTTAAGATTTGCACGTGAACACCTTGAATGGGGCTTGGAGGAATGGCGTCACGTACTCTTCACGGATGAGTGCAAGGTGAAGTTTTTTAGTGATGATCGACGTGTAAGAGTGTGGAGAAGAAGTGGGGAAAGGTTTTCTGACCGTCACATTCATGAACGCGACAGATTTGGCGGTCGTAATGTCATGGTCTGGGGTGGAATTAGTTTGCAAGGCAAAACTGAGCTTGTTTTCCTGAACGAGGGTACTGTAACGGCTCAAAGTTACATCGAACAGGTTGTCAGACCCCATGTGTTCCCCCTTGCACAACGAGCGGCCGACGGATTTATCCTGATGCAGGATAATGCCCGAGCGCATACCGCTCGAGCGACGACAACTGTCCTTAGGGAGGCTAACATACAGGTTTTACCGTGGCCTGCAAATAGCCCTGACTTGAACCCAATAGAACATCTTTGGGATCAATTAAAACGGCGAGTCAGAGCAGCCGGAGAGGATGTTCACACCCAACAACAACTGATTGATGTCTTGAGAAGATGTTGGGAGGAGATTCCTGATGAAACCGTTAAGCATCTTATTGAAAGCATGACGAGGAGGCTTCAAGAATGTGTTTTAAAAAGGGGAGGGCATACTCGATATTAAATCACCGAAAAGTGGCATAATGTGTGCTTTTACTCAAAGTGTGAATGTTTGTTGATAGTAGTAGGAATATGGGGCTACGGGATCCTCCTTCCCTCCTGCCGACTTTTTGAGTGACCTCGGCAGGAGGCAAAACTACCGAGGCGGTTCTAGAAGCCTCCGGCGGTGTGTGGAGCAAAATTTGATCTCCAACCTAACGATATCTAGTGAAATTTTTTCTAACCTAACAGAACCCAATGGAACTTGACCTAACCTAACGAAACCTAAGCGAACTTAGCTTAACCTAACAAAAGTTTTTTCTAACCTAAGAACTGAAAAATTCCCTAACAGATGGCGCAGCCACCTTCGAGCCTGTGAATTCGCTACTAGATGGCGCAGCCACCTTCGAGCCTGTGAATTCGCTACTAGATGGCGTTGCTAGTCTGGATTCCTGTGTGTGTAAGTTTGAAAAATTGTCAATAGATTGTATCGAAAACCTTTTTTTGATAGTTAAACTAGCCATTAAAAGATGGCCTTGCTTTCATAATTTTATAATATTTTTATCTGAAAACAGGCTTAAACTATCAGCTGACGTCACTAAAGGTAAACTGATATCAAACAGCGAAGATTTCTCTCTAATATGCAAAAATGAATTTTATCATATGATTGTATATTTTTATCTGAAAACAGGTTTATACAGGTTTTCCTCTAAATAAAAACACATTTTTTTTTATTTTTAATTTTTAATTTTTATTAAATAAAAACACATTTGTTTATTTTTAATTTTTTAATTTTTTCTTATTTTAATAAATTTATTTTAAAAGAAATATTTTACAGTAAAAATGTTTAAATGTTATTACAATAATATTTGTATATGGATATGACATTTTCCATGGCGCAAGTTGCTCCGGAATGATAGCCGCATTGAGGACTAGTGTATGTTGATGTTATGATTCTCAACTTAGGGCAAATTGTTATTTCTTCAAAGTTCATTATGGGCGCTGACGGTAGTAGTCGTTTCAAATAGCGTACTTTTTCTTCTCCCTTCGCATAGATGATGCGAGTTCCGTGTAGATTGTTTATTAAAATGTATTGTAGTTCCTCGTATTCAATATGTCCATCCATCCAGGCGAACCCATGATGGTTTTTCCGTAACCAGCGAGCTGTGCGTTGATCCTTTTCACTTAATCCGCAAAACGGTATTGGTGATTTGAAAATATAGTGTTGTAGTATATAATCTTCACCACAATTTTCTTCGGAAGAATCGAATTTCAACAGAGCTAATTCCTTTATGTAGAATTTCCCATTTGTTGAATTTGGAAATCCTTGGAAGTCAACAATTGCTGCGTCGGTCTTCATTGTGCGTTGTCTAGAGCGAAACTGGCTGATTTATAGTCGGATTGCGATGCTTTTATACATTTTTTGTAACAATATTCGTCAATGGATTATATTGAACCACACGGTCATGTAGTAGAAGACAGAATGCTGATGTATTCTCCGACACCTCCTTCAACGTTTTAAATTCAATTCGAATATCCGCCGGTCAACTTTTCAATGATTCGTTATCGTGTTATTTTATTGTGTAAAATCAATTAGTCTGTCGACCCCGAGTTGGTGTAGTGGTTAGCAACTCCGCTCTTATCTGGTAGATTGTGAGTTCGAAACCAACCGGGGGAGATTCGTCATCTACATTACTACGCCGCTCATTAGTTTATCGTAGAATTGTTGGTATTTCAGAGTTTTCAACGAGTTGTTTAATAATTTCCTCTCGACGCTTCGCTTTACTTAGTTCTCTTAATTCTGCGTTAGAACATTGAAGAAGATTGATGTAATGATCCGTAAATTACATACAACAGAAATATTCCGATATTTCAATATTTCGTCTATAATTGAACTTGAAAAGTCTACAAACCACCTCTATAAATTCAATGGTGTTTGTTGAATAATTTTTTACTATTTTAATACACAAGTCAACCAATTGGTGATCTTTGATTCCTCACAGAACACTTTCTTGCATATGCACAAATTTTTAATATAATTATAAATTTTACAAGTTAAAAAAGTGATCATTGTGTACCTATTTTTGTTTAAAACTATACTTAATAAAAAAAAATTTTAAGAAAAAAAACCGATCTTTTGATTTACACCGATCCCCTAAAGAGAAATCAAACTAATTTTTGATATTATATCTTAAACTTGATGTATATATAAAAATTCCATTTACAATTATGGTACACCATATATACTCGTAAATTTTACAAAAATGTATCACTC
Organism: Brachynemurus nebulosus; assembly: GCA_035578155.1. Classification (NCBI taxonomy): domain Eukaryota; kingdom Metazoa; phylum Arthropoda; class Insecta; order Neuroptera; family Myrmeleontidae; genus Brachynemurus; species Brachynemurus nebulosus. Next base: position 72,376,815 of record JAPWDM010000001.1, on the reverse strand, counting down.
TGTACATTTTTTAAATCTGTGTGCATATTCTTTGATGTTATTTAATCAGCTAAATCTTTAATCAACTAAATCAGCTAAAATTGTTACATACTTACGTTATAAATATCTAAGTGTGTATTTTTCTTTTAAATAATATATAACTTAGAAATACTCATGATTACTTTACTATAGCTGTAATCACGCGATATCATGTTATAAAATACATAAGAATTTACTCATTTAATGTAAAAATATTTGGTCATCAACAATTAAATAAAAACGAATTTTTTTAAAATATATATAGTAATATAATATTTCGCATATATACAGTACTCTGTTAAAAGTATGGGTTTCTACACCGTTAAAAACATATATTTTACAATATCAATATATTGTAAAAAATCATATTTCTTAATATTTTTAAAACTGAATATGTAATATCAAGAATTTAAAACAGTTTTGAAACATTAATTTCTCCTCATAATATTTTTTTTTTGTCTTAAATTAATAGCACAATGTTCCATATATTTTAAGAAAATTTTTCTTTTAATATTTTATAACTTATCTAAAAAATTTATAGCTATTTTTATCAAAAAATTTATTACTTGCTATTGTTAAAAAATTAGTTAAATATATCTATAGGTATTAAGTGACCCCTAGTTTTGTGAAAGACGGTAGTAATAGCAATTCATCTTAAATACGAAATTATTTTATCAATGCTAAATAAGCGTTTTTTTTTTCTCATATTATCATACTCCAATATATTGTATATTATTATAATTTATAAAAATGTGTTTTATTTATTAAAAAATTTAGCAAAATTTTAAATAATATCGCGTCAAAATAATATTCAGAAGTCAATAAAAGACAATAGCAGTAAATTTATTAAGATAACTATAAATAAATATTAATCTAATGTTGAAATATTTATTATTAAAAATAGTACTGCTTAGTAGAAAATTAGGTACCTATTGTTTTGTTTTCAAATTTACCTTTTTGCAATTAAAGAAAATTTTAGTAACTATCGATGCCTATATAAAACGATACCCATAAAAGACAAGCATGCTCTGATCTCAACAATTTTTTCCCATGTTAAATTTGTATGTTCTTATTTCGCTGAAACTTATTATGTTTATATATTCCCCGCAATATTTTCTACCATAAACAATAGTTATAGCAAGCTAGGTAGGTATTGAATAAGTATTTTTTGTTTGTTAATTTATTGATGATAGAGAAAAAAAATTTATGATTTTATAGACAGTGAAATACATTTAAACTATTTTTTTTGCAGTTTAATTTTGTAAAAACACCTAAAAATTATCAGTCACAGACAAATATTTCTAAGCAAACGAATTGAAAATGTAGTTTTATATCATAAGAATAAATGCTTATATATAGGGTGGACAGTAAATAACTCTCATAATTTTTAAAGAGCGGATGAAAACTTTAATTTTGGATTACGAAATTTTTTTTTTTTTTCCGGAGTTAAGCTGCATTCAATTAATTAACCCTTTCCTGCGCAGCAGTTTTACATCATTACTGTGCAAACGATACTTCAAATTAGCAAATCATTAATAACATGGGTAAATACTTATTAGCAAGAATTACATAGTTTACACATATGTTCTATCGCACCAGAATGTTAATAGGACAATGCGATTTAATTGCCTATATTCAGGAGCAAGCAAAAACATTACCTATTTTAATAGCTTAGAAAATACACATTACATTTTTTTTCGTTGTAAGAACAATCATTTCGGTGATCTTTTTTAACGAATTACTAAAATTGCTTAAGGACTATGGTATGTAAGAAATAACAACACTCACATAATTTTAAAATAATTAACGTACAGCTATTGGAAAAGTTACAAAGATTTTTTTAACAACTTATTAAATGTTGATAGCTTATTTTAATATCTTCTATAGGGTCGTAAGTATAACCCTAAACCCGACATTTTTTCATTACCATCGTTGACGACTGTATTCTCGTCATCATCAGCTTCTCCTTCGCTCGCAGTATCTTCGTTGTCGCTAGCAGATGTTTTTTCATCGCTGTCTTCGTCATCATTTGATATATACTTTAGCACTGGTTCAATAATATCATGCTTTTCCAATTCCCTGGTTATTGAGATAATCCGCTTTCCAATGTCACTTTCCTTTAAATTATTAAAATGGCTTCGTTTTTTCTCGTTTTCGATATAATCCGCAAAGCTGGGATTTATAATATGACTCCTTTCCATTAAATTACATATAGTATTAACCATTTCTTCTCCAATTTGCGTCTGAGTCGCTAAACTTCTTAGTTCATCAACTAAATGGTTCGGGTCATCAAAATATTCTTCTTCATCAACAGGTTTCGAATGGCCATTATGAAGGTTAGTATTTTCATCATCATATTTGAAACGTTTAGCTTCTCCATTTATTGAATTAGATGTTGAAGGTTGGTCCTTTTCTTCCGAATTTTTATCTTCTTGTTCTTCATCCTTTGCGCATGCGTTCTGAAGCTCTTTGACCATTAATATGTCTAGAGCAGTTTGTAAGAGACCAGCCATCTTTGGAGTAAAACTTGTTTCTTTGTAGTTATCAGGCGATGGTAAATGCTTTTGTTCATCAGATCGATTATCTTCATCATTCGCCGATTGTAGAATATTATTATGCGAGTTTTTTAAAGCGTGGAATTTACGTCTGATTGCTTCTGCTGCAGCCATCATACTTTCATTAAAAGTATTCAAGTTTCTTTTAGATAGATCTGTATCATTTTCGTGTTGATTTTGAAATACTGGTGCTTTATCTTCCTTTTCTTCATTTCTTGCTTCAAAACTATATTCGGTTTCATTATCATCATTTTCATCATTAGATTTTGACGATTCACTTTGTCTCCTGTTCTCCGCGCTGTTCACTTGTGTCCCATTATTTACCGTGGTATATTCAAACTGATTATTTGCGATCTGCTCATTATTGTTTGTTTGATGTTCCTGAGCATGCACTCTTCTTTTCATATGACGTAAAAGAGAACTTCTCCGCGAAAATGTCTTGTCACAACGTATACAATTAAACATTTTGATAGATGTGAATAGTTCGATTTATAACATAACACTGATTAGTTTTTATATCGACATGATCTTATATAGTACAACCAGAGCAGAATTGACGTAAAGTAACGCCAACAGTAAAGCAGCACAGAAACTGATGGATTTTAGAATTTGTTTTTGGTATCATTTTGGTGTCTTTTGATGCAGTTTGGTGTCATTTGGTGCAGTTTGGTGTCATTTTGGTGCATTTTGGTGCATTTTGGTGTCATTTGGCACACCTTTGGTGCATTTTGGTGTCATTTGGTGCAGTTTGGTGTCATTTTGGTGCAGTTTGGTGTCATTTGGTGTCATTTTGGTGCATTTTGGTGTCATTTGGTGCACCCTTGGTGCATTTGGTGTCATTTTGGTGCAGTTTGGTGTCATTTTGGTGCATTTTGGTGTCATTTGGTGCAGTTTGGTGTCATTTGGTGCACCTTTGGTGCATTTTGGTGTCATTTGGTGCACCTTTGGTGCATTTTGGTGTCATTTGGTGCAGTTTGGTATCATTTTGGTGTTATTTTGGTGCATTTTGGTGTCATTTGGTGCAGTTTGGTATCATTTCTGCTCTGGTTGTACTATATAAGATCATGTCGATATAAAAACTAATCAGTGTTATGTTATAAATCGAACTATTCACATCTATCAAAATGTTTAATTGTATACGTTGTGACAAGACATTTTCGCGGAGAAGTTCTCTTTTACGTCATATGAAAAGAAGAGTGCATGCTCAGGAACATCAAACAAACAATAATGAGCAGATCGCAAATAATCAGTTTGAATATACCACGGTAAATAATGGGACACAAGTGAACAGCGCGGAGAACAGGAGACAAAGTGAATCGTCAAAATCTAATGATGAAAATGATGATAATGAAACCGAATATAGTTTTGAAGCAAGAAATGAAGAAAAGGAAGATAAAGCACCAGTATTTCAAAATCAACACGAAAATGATACAGATCTATCTAAAAGAAACTTGAATACTTTTAATGAAAGTATGATGGCTGCAGCAGAAGCAATCAGACGTAAATTCCACGCTTTAAAAAACTCGCATAATAATATTCTACAATCGGCGAATGATGAAGATAATCGATCTGATGAACAAAAGCATTTACCATCGCCTGATAACTACAAAGAAACAAGTTTTACTCCAAAGATGGCTGGTCTCTTACAAACTGCTCTAGACATATTAATGGTCAAAGAGCTTCAGAACGCATGCGCAAAGGATGAAGAACAAGAAGATAAAAATTCGGAAGAAAAGGACCAACCTTCAACATCTAATTCAATAAATGGAGAAGCTAAACGTTTCAAATATGATGATGAAAATACTAACCTTCATAATGGCCATTCGAAACCTGTTGATGAAGAAGAATATTTTGATGACCCGAACCATTTAGTTGATGAACTAAGAAGTTTAGCGACTCAGACGCAAATTGGAGAAGAAATGGTTAATACTATATGTAATTTAATGGAAAGGAGTCATATTATAAATCCCAGCTTTGCGGATTATATCGAAAACGAGAAAAAACGAAGCCATTTTAATAATTTAAAGGAAAGTGACATTGGAAAGCGGATTATCTCAATAACCAGGGAATTGGAAAAGCATGATATTATTGAACCAGTGCTAAAGTATATATCAAATGATGACGAAGACAGCGATGAAAAAACATCTGCTAGCGACAACGAAGATACTGCGAGCGAAGGAGAAGCTGATGATGACGAGAATACAGTCGTCAACGATGGTAATGAAAAAATGTCGGGTTTAGGGTTATACTTACGACCCTATAGAAGATATTAAAATAAGCTATCAACATTTAATAAGTTGTTAAAAAAAATCTTTGTAACTTTTCCAATAGCTGTACGTTAATTATTTTAAAATTATGTGAGTGTTGTTATTTCTTACATACCATAGTCCTTAAGCAATTTTAGTAATTCGTTAAAAAAGATCACCGAAATGATTGTTCTTACAACGAAAAAAAATGTAATGTGTATTTTCTAAGCTATTAAAATAGGTAATGTTTTTGCTTGCTCCTGAATATAGGCAATTAAATCGCATTGTCCTATTAACATTCTGGTGCGATAGAACATATGTGTAAACTATGTAATTCTTGCTAATAAGTATTTACCCATGTTATTAATGATTTGCTAATTTGAAGTATCGTTTGCACAGTAATGATGTAAAACTGCTGCGCAGGAAAGGGTTAATTAATTGAATGCAGCTTAACTCCGGAAAAAAAAAAAATTTCGTAATCCAAAATTAAAGTTTTCATCCGCTCTTTAAAAATTATGAGAGTTATTTACTGTCCACCCTATATATAAGCATTTATTCTTATGATATAAAACTACATTTTCAATTCGTTTGCTTAGAAATATTTGTCTGTGACTGATAATTTTTAGGTGTTTTTACAAAATTAAACTGCAAAAAAAATAGTTTAAATGTATTTCACTGTCTATAAAATCATAAATTTTTTTTCTCTATCATCAATAAATTAACAAACAAAAAATACTTATTCAATACCTACCTAGCTTGCTATAACTATTGTTTATGGTAGAAAATATTGCGGGGAATATATAAACATAATAAGTTTCAGCGAAATAAGAACATACAAATTTAACATGGGAAAAAATTGTTGAGATCAGAGCATGCTTGTCTTTTATGGGTATCGTTTTATATAGGCATCGATAGTTACTAAAATTTTCTTTAATTGCAAAAAGGTAAATTTGAAAACAAAACAATAGGTACCTAATTTTCTACTAAGCAGTACTATTTTTAATAATAAATATTTCAACATTAGATTAATATTTATTTATAGTTATCTTAATAAATTTACTGCTATTGTCTTTTATTGACTTCTGAATATTATTTTGACGCGATATTATTTAAAATTTTGCTAAATTTTTTAATAAATAAAACACATTTTTATAAATTATAATAATATACAATATATTGGAGTATGATAATATGAGAAAAAAAAAACGCTTATTTAGCATTGATAAAATAATTTCGTATTTAAGATGAATTGCTATTACTACCGTCTTTCACAAAACTAGGGGTCACTTAATACCTATAGATATATTTAACTAATTTTTTAACAATAGCAAGTAATAAATTTTTTGATAAAAATAGCTATAAATTTTTTAGATAAGTTATAAAATATTAAAAGAAAAATTTTCTTAAAATATATGGAACATTGTGCTATTAATTTAAGACAAAAAAAAAATATTATGAGGAGAAATTAATGTTTCAAAACTGTTTTAAATTCTTGATATTACATATTCAGTTTTAAAAATATTAAGAAATATGATTTTTTACAATATATTGATATTGTAAAATATATGTTTTTAACGGTGTAGAAACCCATACTTTTAACAGAGTACTGTATATATGCGAAATATTATATTACTATATATATTTTAAAAAAATTCGTTTTTATTTAATTGTTGATGACCAAATATTTTTACATTAAATGAGTAAATTCTTATGTATTTTATAACATGATATCGCGTGATTACAGCTATAGTAAAGTAATCATGAGTATTTCTAAGTTATATATTATTTAAAAGAAAAATACACACTTAGATATTTATAACGTAAGTATGTAACAATTTTAGCTGATTTAGTTGATTAAAGATTTAGCTGATTAAATAACATCAAAGAATATGCACACAGATTTAAAAAATGTACAGAGTGATACATTTTTGTAAAATTTACGAGTATATATGGTGTACCATAATTGTAAATGGAATTTTTATATATACATCAAGTTTAAGATATAATATCAAAAATTAGTTTGATTTCTCTTTAGGGGATCGGTGTAAATCAAAAGATCGGTTTTTTTTCTTAAAATTTTTTTTTATTAAGTATAGTTTTAAACAAAAATAGGTACACAATGATCACTTTTTTAACTTGTAAAATTTATAATTATATTAAAAATTTGTGCATATGCAAGAAAGTGTTCTGTGAGGAATCAAAGATCACCAATTGGTTGACTTGTGTATTAAAATAGTAAAAAATTATTCAACAAACACCATTGAATTTATAGAGGTGGTTTGTAGACTTTTCAAGTTCAATTATAGACGAAATATTGAAATATCGGAATATTTCTGTTGTATGTAATTTACGGATCATTACATCAATCTTCTTCAATGTTCTAACGCAGAATTAAGAGAACTAAGTAAAGCGAAGCGTCGAGAGGAAATTATTAAACAACTCGTTGAAAACTCTGAAATACCAACAATTCTACGATAAACTAATGAGCGGCGTAGTAATGTAGATGACGAATCTCCCCCGGTTGGTTTCGAACTCACAATCTACCAGATAAGAGCGGAGTTGCTAACCACTACACCAACTCGGGGTCGACAGACTAATTGATTTTACACAATAAAATAACACGATAACGAATCATTGAAAAGTTGACCGGCGGATATTCGAATTGAATTTAAAACGTTGAAGGAGGTGTCGGAGAATACATCAGCATTCTGTCTTCTACTACATGACCGTGTGGTTCAATATAATCCATTGACGAATATTGTTACAAAAAATGTATAAAAGCATCGCAATCCGACTATAAATCAGCCAGTTTCGCTCTAGACAACGCACAATGAAGACCGACGCAGCAATTGTTGACTTCCAAGGATTTCCAAATTCAACAAATGGGAAATTCTACATAAAGGAATTAGCTCTGTTGAAATTCGATTCTTCCGAAGAAAATTGTGGTGAAGATTATATACTACAACACTATATTTTCAAATCACCAATACCGTTTTGCGGATTAAGTGAAAAGGATCAACGCACAGCTCGCTGGTTACGGAAAAACCATCATGGGTTCGCCTGGATGGATGGACATATTGAATACGAGGAACTACAATACATTTTAATAAACAATCTACACGGAACTCGCATCATCTATGCGAAGGGAGAAGAAAAAGTACGCTATTTGAAACGACTACTACCGTCAGCGCCCATAATGAACTTTGAAGAAATAACAATTTGCCCTAAGTTGAGAATCATAACATCAACATACACTAGTCCTCAATGCGGCTATCATTCCGGAGCAACTTGCGCCATGGAAAATGTCATATCCATATACAAATATTATTGTAATAACATTTAAACATTTTTACTGTAAAATATTTCTTTTAAAATAAATTTATTAAAATAAGAAAAAATTAAAAAATTAAAAATAAACAAATGTGTTTTTATTTAATAAAAATTAAAAATTAAAAATAAAAAAAAATGTGTTTTTATTTAGAGGAAAACCTGTATAAACCTGTTTTCAGATAAAAATATACAATCATATGATAAAATTCATTTTTGCATATTAGAGAGAAATCTTCGCTGTTTGATATCAGTTTACCTTTAGTGACGTCAGCTGATAGTTTAAGCCTGTTTTCAGATAAAAATATTATAAAATTATGAAAGCAAGGCCATCTTTTAATGGCTAGTTTAACTATCAAAAAAAGGTTTTCGATACAATCTATTGACAATTTTTCAAACTTACACACACAGGAATCCAGACTAGCAACGCCATCTAGTAGCGAATTCACAGGCTCGAAGGTGGCTGCGCCATCTAGTAGCGAATTCACAGGCTCGAAGGTGGCTGCGCCATCTGTTAGGGAATTTTTCAGTTCTTAGGTTAGAAAAAACTTTTGTTAGGTTAAGCTAAGTTCGCTTAGGTTTCGTTAGGTTAGGTCAAGTTCCATTGGGTTCTGTTAGGTTAGAAAAAATTTCACTAGATATCGTTAGGTTGGAGATCAAATTTTGCTCCACACACCGCCGGAGGCTTCTAGAACCGCCTCGGTAGTTTTGCCTCCTGCCGAGGTCACTCAAAAAGTCGGCAGGAGGGAAGGAGGATCCCGTAGCCCCATATTCCTACTACTGTTGATGACTGTAAAAATGACTATAAAAATGATAAAATCCTAAAAAAATGTAATTATGGATTAATTTTTTATTTAATCTTATTAAAATTAATTTTATTTAGTAAAAAATTAGTTCCTTAATTAAATACCTTATACTGTAACTTATACAAAAATAAACTTATGCAGCAAAACATGAGTGGCCCTTATTTTGTTTTGAGTAGTATATATATATTTTCCCGTTACCTTTTAATATGTGGAGAGCCCCCTATGGAAGTTAAGAGTTCAAATTTGGTAAATGGGGCTCATTCCGATGCACAACAATACTATCAAAGTGGAGTGAAATTTTGGGCAACTTTTGGATCCGACCCAAACTTTAAGGGGTGATGGGGGCTGTAAAACAATAAAACTATTCCAAACCATTTCTACGTTTTCGAAGTTTGTACCACTTGCACAGATCACCCAAATGAACCTAGAGGGCTGAAATTTTGTATTCGGATTGAGTTAGTATTAAGGGGGTGCCTTTTGGAGTTCTCAGCTTTTAACCCGCTCCCCCACCATTTTTATACCAAAAAGAACATGATTTTTCTTGTTTTTTCACAGTTTCGTTCGGGTCAAAATCTCCCCAAATAAATCTAGAGGGCTGAAATTTTGTATACAAGTTAAGTTAATAGCCAGCCATTGCTTTTTGGGGGTTTCAACTTTTAACCCTAACTCACACGATTTTTACGCCAATATTTCCTTGATTTTTTTGCCTTTTTTGTAACACGTCTAGAGACTAGCTAAGGAAACCTAGAGGGCTGAAATTTTGTACGTGTATTCAGTTAGTATCCAGCTAGTGCCCTTTGGAGTTCCCACGTTACTTTTCCCCCGACTTCTCCCATTTTTACATCGGAATTCAATAGTATTGTTAAATGTGTTTAAGATGCGTTATATTTATACTAAAAAAACGCCGTGAGCAGCGGAGCCCCATCACGGAAGTCGAATTTTTCCTTTCATCTTCGGTATTGAGTGTCTACAAGCGAAATATAATTGAAAGTCCACAAGCGATTTGTAATTTTGGTGGTTTCAAAACTGATGATGAGTGTCCGGTTGATCGGGGCTTTAAAAAAAGGTTTAAGTTTTTAAGGGCTGAATCTCAGTAAATTTCAATTTTGTGCCGATAGCAGTTAACAGGGAAAAAGCCAACACAATTCGTACGAGGGCATTTCTATCCATGCTTATCCGCCAATTGCCTTTGTGTTTTATTTTTAAATATTAAAAATGGAACTTAAATAGTAAACTGGAAGGCTTTTATGAAGATATTTTTTCTTTCCAAAAAAATCCAAAATTTCTATTTTATAAATAATAAAAATCCAAAATTCCTAATTTATAAATAAACAGTGACTTTAATAACATTTTCAAATTACTTAATATGTATGTATTTCATTTGTTAAAAAATTGTATTCACTTTTTTTTAAATTTTTTAAAATTACTAATCGCCTACTTGTATTTAGAATAAAAGTAATGCATTTAAAACACATTTAACAATAGCATTCAATTCCGATGTAAAAATGGAACAAGTGGGGGGAAAAGTAATGTGGACTCCCTAAAAGGTACTAGCTGGATACTAACTGAATACACGTACAAAATTTCAGCCCTCTAGGTTTCCTTAGAGAGTCTCTAGACGTGTTAGAAAACAAGCAAAAAAATTAAGGAAATATTGGCGTAAAAATCGTGAGGGTAAGGGTTAAAAGTTGAAACCCCCAAAAAACAGTGTCTGGCTATTAGCTTAACCTGTACACAAAATTTCAGCCCTCTAGGTTTATTTGGGGAGATTTTGACCCGAACGAAACTGTTAAAAAACAAGAAAAATCATTTTCTTTTGGGTATAAAAATGGTGGCGGTAGGGTTTGAAAGTCGAGACTCCCAAAAGGCACCCCCTTGATACTAACTCAATCCGAATACAAAATTTCAGCCCTCTAGGTTTATTTGGGTGACCTGTGCGAGTGGTACAAACTTCGAAAACGTCGAAAATGCATGAAATTGTAGCTTAAAAATGAGGGGGGTGGGGGTAAAATATTAAAACCTCCAAAAAGCACAACCTAGGTACGAACTTTATCAATACACCAAATTTCAACCCTCTACGTTAATTCTGGGGGGCTGGGGGCCTGTTAGATCCAGCGAAAATCGTTTTTCCCCCCTCTACTCCCACCAAAAATCATCCTAGGTAGCTGAATTTTGGATATGTTGTAGATAATTGACCGAAACATTATTTAAAACCGGTTTGGAAAAGTTTTATTGCTTTTCCGCCCCCCACCACCTCCTTAAAGGTCGGGTCAGAAAAAAAATTTGCCCAAAATTTGACCCCACTTTGATAGTAAGAGGTGCCTCGAAAATGAGCCTCATTTACCAAATTTCATCTCTTAACTTCCATAGGGGGCCCTACACAAATTAAAAGGTGGCGGGAATATATATATATATATATATATATATATATATATATATATATATATATATATATATATATATATATATATATGACATTTGTTTTCTACATATTCGTGTTCCACGGGTCCGAAAACGGATAGCGCCCCTACTCTCGCCTCTCGCAGCTATATCGTATAGACTGTATAAGTCTAATTTTTCGGAGAAAATTCGACTAATAAGACAAGTGACGAATATTAAATTTAAAAATTTAAAAAATATGAACTTAGTTTTATAACAAATGCAATACATACATATTAAGTAATTTAAAAATGTCATTAAAGTTAATGTTTATTTATAAAGTAGCAATTTTGGATTTTTATTTAAAAAATAGAAATTTTGGATTTTTTGGAAAGAAAAAGTATCTTCATAAAGGCCTTCCAGTTTACTATTTAAGGTCCTTTTTTAATATTTAAAAATAAAACACAAAGACAATTGGCGGATAAGCATGTGTAGGAATGCCCTCGTACGAATTGTGTTGGCTTTTTTCCTGCTAACTGCTATCGGCACCAAATTGAAATTTACTGAGATTCAGCCCTTAAAAACTTAAAACCTTTTTTTAAAGCCTCGATGAGCCGGACACTCATCATCAGTTTTGAAACCACTAGAATGACAAATCGCTTGTAGACTTTCAGTCACATTTCGCTTGTAGACATTCAATACCGAAGATGAAGGGAAAAATTCGACTTCCGTGATGAGGCCCCGCTGCTCACGGCGTTTTTTTTAACGTAACAGTCAAGCATTCTTTTTTAGCGATTAAGAACAAACTTGGTGTACTTATAGAAGTTTTTACTTCAGGAATTTTGCCCACTTTACTGACATTAATTAAGTCTTAATTAATGCCTGCATCTAGTTATCTCATTAATTTTCATCTTTAGTAACAATGTTGTGGAAATTTCCATTTATTTGCTAGTTATGAAAACGTGTTAAAATGATATTTGATATTTTAAACCTCAAATATACATACATACATAACTACACCTTGTGAATATACATCGGGTGTCTCGTTGTTAATTGGTCACATTGGATTTTTGCTAATTTTCTTTTATAAAATAATTTATTTTATTATAAAAAATAATTAAATAAGTCGAATAAGGAAATGGATAATTTTAATAAAAATGTTAAAATGAATGACGTGAATAATTTTTTTTTAAACTAATATCTGGATTGTTTTATGCGGCAGCTAGCACATTAATTGTATTCAACTTCTGCCCTGACTGTAGTAGGTGTCTTCTTATGGTCATTATTTACAAATTCATATTTTTTTTTAAATTCTGTAAAATGCATTAAATTGCTGAGGCGTCGTATCAGACGATCAGGATACTGAACATTTAATAATTCTCGAATATTACGCAAACTATTTCCTTCAGTCCTGCACCATATTATCTGCACTATTTCTTCAATAGAATATTCTTGCGGTATTTTTATTATTTTAATATTTATTTCCAAGAAAATAAAGAAAATGCCTTTCGAATTTATAGAAAATGATACAAATATTTATCCGAAAAGGTAAACTGCTTGAAAATTGCGACACTCATTTCTTTATTTTACTGCTTTATTATTGTTAAACCGATAGTAACAGTAGCTATATTATACTACTTACTAAACGAGCAATCTTTGTATATATGTATGTATGTCTTTTTTTTCTGGGAAACGGCTCTAACGATTTTAATGAAATTTGCTATGGAGGAGCTCCTGGCTCTTAGATGGTAATTTAGCTAGGTTTCAACTCGCTAGAAATTCACTTAGAGCCTCTTGAGCTTCTTTTCACCAAGCCAATGTCAGTTTTCATTTGTTATTAACTAAATGTATTTTACAATAATTTTAATATTTTTACCGACGACTACTATGAAAGTACTTAATTACTGTACAAAATATTATTAAATTTTCATGCAATTTTTTATGAAAATAAACAACTGATTAACTGTTCAGTTATCATCAGTTGCCACATCTGGTCTCCTCAACAAATTCCATTCATATGAAATTTCCACTGAGCTGGGCTCGATCACCCTGATATTAATACTAAATTGGTATTAGTTTTGTTCAAAGCACTTTTTTCATATGAGAATTCAGTGTTATCAATTTTTTAGGATGTAAATCGTATGTATTCATCCAAATGGAGCACCCGATATATACATGGTCACATACATATGAAGATTGTTAATAGTGAAAATTTGTATTAAATTGTACCTTATTTATAATGAATCGGTCCTTAATTAAGTACTGTGCCATTTTCAGAATATAATGAAGTAACTAATTGCCACAAAATTATGCTTCCTATATTATTACTAGCTATTTTAAATAAGATACATATTTTTGTATTTATGCAAAATAATAAAGCTACTATTATTCATTTGTCCTTGTAATGAGATTTTCTCGCAACATTCACAGATTACAAACTTCTTCAAAGACAATTTATACTTACAAAAAAAAAAAAGAAATCATACTATTACGTTCAGCACGTAAAATTATTTATTAAACTGCATTGATTTCAAAAAAAAAGAATAATAATAATAATTTTATAAATGTAATTTTTTATAAACTTAATTGGTACGCCACTGTACGCGTAATTGTTTCTGTTTGATTAATGGCTTGCCTTGCAAAAGACATCGGAAATGTTCCTCTAAAATCGATATAATTCAATCAGTTGTCAGTTTGATTGCCGGGTTATAAAAAGATGAATTCACTGACAAGAGGTCCTTTTAGCTCATGGCGGAACTTCAGCCCGAAACTATGGCAGAAATTTGTTTTGACGTTCCTAAAACCCGAAAATAACATTCACTAAAATTTACGTAATATATATATATATATATATATATATATATATATATATATATATATATATATATATATATATATATATAGGTATCTATATACGTATTTACGTATTTATGTATCAGCAAGCTTATGGTCGAACAAAAAACTCTACTTGTATAAAATTTGTGGAAAACATTGGAAATTCAAAAATCTTGGATGAGTTCTTCAACCAGACACGTCCGACGCCAGGTTTTTCAATAAAGAGATATTTGATATGGATTATCTATATAATATATTTCGTTACTGAAGTCAAATGACGATTTATACAATTAGTATGTACATAATATATACTTTAAACCTACATATTCGTCAAAGACCAATGCATGTACATAATTACGAAACAAAAAAAGTCGCCAAGTGCAAGTTGTACTTGCGCCAATACTGTTCCGTAAAATCAGTGATTATTATAGATTTAATGTAATATGTAGCATATAAAAGTAAAATACCCCTGTCGCAGCATCCTGAATAACACAACGAATTTCCATTTACAAAAATTAGTTTTTCTCGGAAATTAGTTGACAGAATAATTATTGTTCAAAAACGTTTTTTATGTGATTTTTCCGCCTCTTTTTAATGGTGTAAAAAAATGTTGCAAAAATTTTTGAATTTGTGGAAATTTTTGCAAAAATTAATTTTTTTTTTTCACGAATAATGCCCAAAAAACCATGTTCCGAGCATCGCATGTATGGCAAGATTTTCAGCGAATTTCCAGAAACTCTCGAACGAAATGTCCTATTTTTGCGAAATTTGGTGAAAATGTTGCAAGTCCTAAACTCGAACCGTTGGACAAGTTCGTTAGCCAGATCCGTCCGATGCCGGAAACAAGTTTCGTGAAAAAAAACTAGTTTTTGCTAAAATTTTCCCAAGTTCAAAAATTTTTGCAACATTTTTTTACACCATTAGAAAGAGGAGAAAAAATCGGATAAAAAAGATTTTAAACCATCATTCTGTATAAACTGGTTACCCAGAAAAACTAATTTTTATAACCAGATACTCGCTATGTTATGCAGGATGCTGCGACAGCGGTATTTTCATTTGCCTCCATTACGATGCACGTTTGGATCTGGTACAGGAACATGTGATTTAATCATCACTTATATAAGCAAAAATACAATACATGTGTTTGGAATAGTAACCAACGCCCTTTAGTAATCAACAAGTTTGTGGAATCATGGAGAACAGTTCATAACCTGTCTATCTCTTGTTTGGAAGGATCCGTTCCAGGGATAGCTGTATAGTCTCAACATCAATCGATAGTTCCATATCCTCCTTTACAACTTCTGGAATAATGAGATAAGTGTATTCTTTTTGAATCCAACATCATTTTCCCCTTGGTGAAACGCGTATGTGAACCTTCCTAATTAATTAGGTAACTGTGAACTAACTCTATTCCCGCGCCCCAAACTTCCTAATTGCGTGCACATGAACTTTAATCGTAAATTTATCTTTTTATATTTACGTTTATCTTCTGAAAGTTAATTGTTAAATTTTTTATTTTGTTCCCCCAAATTTGTACGTTACCCTATCGTTTTTAATTAATTTAAATAAAAATAATTGTTATGTAATTTGTTATGACTACTGAAATTAATCTATTTTGATAACATAAATTTAAATGGCTTATTTAAACAAATTGAATTTAAAACTAAATTAAATCAAATAAGTTTTCATTTTTGTAGCCTTTTGCTTTATATTAATTTTCCTGGATCGTACTAGATTTTAATATTGTAAAATTCTGTGTAACTGGAAACTAACCGCTTCGTTTATTTACTTTTTTTTCTTTCTTGGCATTTGTCATAATAATTTCTATCTTTATTTTATTATTGTTGTATAGAATAGTTTACTTTCCAACTTTAATTTGTCTTTTTATTCAACTGAATATTTTACTATCAGTTTGTCAGATAACCAAAGTTTTTTTATTGCATATTTAACCACTTCTGTGATTATTTTGTTAATTCTGTGATATTTATAGATACAGTTGTTAAAGTTTAAATGTTTTAATTAAAATTGTGCTAATATGAAATTCTTCTTTTTTAAAATTCCACGCCTGAGAAAATTCAAAGTCTCTTACTCACACACAAAACATCTAATGAACACCAACTGAGCTAGAAAATAAAGTGTATTTTGAATTTAATTAAATTTTTTATTTTAGAATTTTTTTACCTTACCTTTATCTAATAATACATAGCAAGGGTAAATTAACTTTGAATCAAATCAAACACATAAGATGGAACAGGATCGTGGCACACATGCAGATGAACCCCGGCCCTGTATATTTAGTAAATAATTTCACAATAGGACAAGAAGGCTCAATTTTAAATATATACATAAAACAAATTTCGACAACTATCTCAATGGAACTGTCGATATCTTTACTATAATTAACGAATATACTCTCTATAATCTTTGTTTATTTACACTCTTTAATTGCGTCTTTTTTCGTAACCGATCCAATGATGAAATCTCTTTACTGGTGCAAGTGTAGAATATTCTGAACCTTTTGTTAACTTCCCACATTTGGCGTTTTTTTACGATGTCCAGTGTGATTGTGTCGGTTTTTTGACAACTTTGCCGGTTTCTAAATAGACTATTTTAGAATTGTGTGGTCAGTTATTTCTCCCGACAATACAATTTGAACCCATACAAATATTATTTGCTGAATAATAGTTTGCCAAAAAGAATACACATATTTTTGCTGAAATGTTTTTTTTTTTTTTAAAAGTCGCCATTTATATTCGGTCAACATTTGATTCTGTTTGTCTATGCTATAAAACTTTTGATAGATTTGTTTCTTAGATCAAATTTGTTTTAAAATTAAATCAGTGTAATTTTATAGTATTTAGCAAGTACCCCAAATAAAAATTTACGTACTTACTAGCTAGTAACCGAAAAGTCTATTTTTAGTGAAAAGTGACAAAGAAAGTTCTTCTCATATTTTGTGAAAATTTACAGAATATGACGTTAGTTCCGATTTTAGGTACCTTTCGCTTTAAGGGGACCCGGTGGTCTAGCGCTCGTAAATTTGAGGCATATTTAGGATTTTTTAAGGTGAAATTAATGAAAAAACAATAATTAAACTATGTATGTTTATTGACCCATTCAATACCTAAAAAAATTATAATTATAAAAAAAATGTCGTCGAAGATGACACCCTCAAAAAAAATGGACCCGAATGGCGTAAGTGACTTTACTATGTACTTACAATTAATTTGCGATGCCAACACCAAATAGAATAGATTTAGACATATACATATGAAGGGTACAGGGGAAAAACGATCAGAGTCACAAAAAGTAAAAAAATTCCAAAATTCATGCTGTTATGTTGGCAGTATACAGAATATTGACCCCGTGCTAATATTACACATTAAAATCAAACATAGTCCGTGATATGCAGGGGAAGGACAATTTTTTTTTGCTGAAAAATGCGTATACATGATTCAATGTGAAATTTCCCGAAATGGCTAGCCGTCTATTTTCTGCTGGCATGGCGTCTTCTAGCTTACTATATTAGTAATAACCACCGAAAGTTTAAACCAGATCCTATGCGTGGTTTTCAGGCAAAAAAATTTTATGTTGAAAAATGCGCGATTCACACCTTATAGTTTAAAAACGCTCCCCTGAAAAATTTACTTTTTATGACTCTGATCGTTTTTCCCCTGTACCCTTCATATATTATTTCAGAGTCAGGTATACATGACCCTTTAAAATTTTATTTTAAGATCCAAGCAGCTGTATTGCTACAAATAATGAATTCATACCTACGTGAGGCGAAGCGACCGCTCGCCGCTACCTGTTAAAAGGGCTGTAAAACCTCAAATACCGTCAATATCATTGTAAAAATTTGACAGCACATTCTCCAAAGACTTTCAAATATTGAAAAAAAGTCGTTTTTTAATAATTCTAGGTCACTGGGTCCCCTTAATTTGCATCGACTACACGGAGAGAAAAATCCTATAATTTTTGTAGAGAAAATTTCAGAAAAATTACTATGCTTCCTAATAATGCGTACGCGATTGACGACCAAATTAAAAAATATATTATAGCATGGTAAAATTTAATATGGTAGGGGAAGCGTTAGGTGAAAAGGTGAAGAAACGTGTTAGATTTCTGCCTATATGAAGGGATGATGACATCTTACAGCGTCGTAGTATGGCAGATAAAGTGCTTAGAAAGTTTTGTCCCCATAGGCCACCAGTGGTATCTTGTGGCGGGGAAATTAAAATAAATAATTTTTTAATATTGCTGTTGTAGCAGGTAAATTGCATATGTAAAAGTCCTAATTTTTCAATTTTGACTCTAATTTTATATTAATTAAAGTGAAAATTGAAAAACTGGGACTTGTACATATGCAATTTGCCTGCTACAACAAAAATTAAATAATATAATATAAATAAAACATAATTTAAAAAAAGAAAAAGATTTTATTTACATTTTATTTATGTACAATATGGAATATTTAACAATTACATTAATTATGACATAAATATAATTTAATAATTAAATTTTATAGTATAAAGTGAACTGTTATCGTTTGAGACATATCAATTTTTTTTTTTTTAAACAATTTAATTATAATTATCATATAATAAAGTTTTTTGCATATTATTTCGGAATTTTATTTTTATAATTATGTCCTTTTTTCCAGATTCAAAAAGTTTATCAACTTATAAAATTTTTTATTTCTGAAAAAAAAATATTTTATTTCTGAAAAAAAATATAATTTAATTTTTTTTCTTTTTGGCAGAAAACATTTACCTGGAGAAATTCCTTTAGAATAAACTTTTCCATGAGTTTTGATGTACAAAAATACCTAAATACATATACCTATGAGCAGTTAAGTTAAATTTCCATTCAATGTATTAATTTCTCTACAGGTTATTATTTACATATTTTTGATTCAAAAAAAGGCTGTAACGTAAAAAATTAATAATGTTTTTTTTATTTAGGGAAATTCAGGAATCGCCGTTGAATTTTGATATTGATAAAACACTTTTATGAATTATTAAATATGACTTTATTTAAATTAAAACCAATTTTTAAGAATAAATTTCGCACCATTAGATGCTCTTACAAGATTCGTAATCTTAAAAGTAAATAGTTCATCCAAATTTAGTACATCCCATGTATACAGATCGTTGTACAATCGATAACATTCAGTTTTCTCGTAGAGGAGTGTACTTATTAATTTTTTAACAATAAGACATATTTTAATTTTGCTACAAACGATAATATTATCTACTTTGTAAAAAAAAGGAGATTCTTTATGTGGTACCATAATAATGTTTCCAATTTCTATAACATTGCCATAAAAATTAATTTTTTTTATGCAATTGATATAAACTAAATTACTAACACACGCTGGCAGAAGTTGTGCATACTCAGAATACCCGTTTAAATGTATTAATTTTATATTTTTTATTGTTTTAAATTCATAAGATAGACCCTCCGGTACTTTATTTATCAAAAAACGGTAGTTTTGGCAAAGTTGATGCTTTATGGCGATAGTTTTGCAAACGTTAATACGACTCACAGCAGCATGAGAAGTAACTTTACATTGCCGATGTTTGGCTTCAAATCGCATCGTTGAAATTTTCGATAATGGACCGCAAAGATGCATTACTCTTGAATAATGAACCATAAAATGATGTTTCGGTTTGAACGAATCGGGAAAGCATGTTCTCAATATTTCTAAATATTCAGTTATTACAACACCCAAGACAAGATAAGCGTTCTCGTCAACTTCATTGCTCATTAGTATATTTATAATTTTTTGCATTGATAAGACTAACTGCCAGACTTCATTAGAATCAGGGATTAAATGGGATATTATTAAAGGCAAATGCAACGACAATGTTATCATTTCTGATGCATACATAATTATTTGTTTGTTCTTTATATGAGATTCAAGAATTTCTGAAGGTTTATTTTTAATGGGTCCATAATCAAAACCCTTTATTAAAGTATTAAGTTGTTCGAGAGTGAAAAATTTTGCATTTATGAAATAAGAAAGAATAAGAGCTATATCATATCTGCAAATACCTTCGAATACGTCGTGAATAATATCAACAGTGAAATTCTTTAGTGGATGAAAACCACCTATACCTTCCAACACACATCGTTCAACAATGCCAGTTTCCTTTGCATTATTTTTCAATAAATCTACTTCATAACTATGTTCAGATCGCATGATACACTGATCTTCCTTTACAACAGTATTAATTTCAGATCGATTTGTTAAACAAAACCGACAAAATTTTTTTTGATTAACACTTTCTGTAAACCCAAGTAAATAATGTACCCCCAGAATATCTCCAATTACTAATGATAAACGAAAATATAATTTTTTATGTCCGTTCGGAAGATCGATTGTAATACCAGTGTGTTCTAACAATTCCAATTCTTGTTTAACTTTAGAAAAGATGATATTATTTTTTATATATTTTCGATCCAATGTGTTAAATAATACAAATAGAAAAATATTTTCAAGCTTGGATTGAAATCTTGGTGGTAAGCATGGTATTGACACATAAACCGCACCACATTTTGATATTCCACGATGGCTGCCCAACGGATTATTATTTTCATAGTCGTCATAATATAAAAAAAGTGGAAAAACTATTTTATCACCATCATTGATAGTAAGTGTTTTCCACAATTCTCCTTGAATAAAGTTCGATATGATAGCAGTATTGTATTTCAGTGAATTTATATAATTTAATGTCTCATCGAAAATAGTTGGTATTTCGAAAAATTTTTTTAAAACTAAATGAAGTGGTATGAATTCTGCAGTTACCGGGATCATCTTCAAGTTTATCGTCTCATGTCGTCGCCGAAAGTCTTGCCTTTCACCTAACTGATATGATTGCGGAGGAATGAAATTCTTTAACTTTTGGAATTCGGCAAAAATATTGTATTCATTATTGAAATCATCGACTTTATTAGTATAATCGTTCATGGTTTTTGCAATTTTGTGTTCGATTTTTGATTGAACCGATGAATCTTTATACATTGTTTCCGAATTAAAAGTATCTGACACAACTTTAACCGTTTCAGTTAATACATTTTTCAATAACGTACGTACGTCATTCAAAATTTCCAATGATCGACTTCTAGAAATGTCAGGATAACTATAGATTTTCGCTGCAAAATGTACCCAGTCTTTAGAATTAATATAAGAATTTGAGTCTACAACGAGTTGTGAGGTAGATGGTTCAGCATTCAGTATTTGCGGATCAAACGGTAAATCATTGTCGTTAATTATTTCTTTTTTTTTCTCAGTTGTATGCTCTGTAACACGCTGCTTTTTTTTTTGTGGAGATTCCATTATTTTATCGCCATGTCTTTTTTTTGCATGACATCTCATAGAGTTAATGGATTTAAAAATTCTTAAGCATGATGTTTCTCCACATGGAAAACTATTTAAATCGGAATGAGTTCTATTAACATGACTAATATAATTTTTACAGTCTTTTATTGATATTTCGCACATTTTGCATTCAAAGGACATTTTTGTAATTAATTTGGGTTAATGTTTTCGATTCCAAGTTCACAATTTTTCAAAATACTTGCAATTAAAACTTCTGTGCTTCTGCTGCACTTTTCCGCTGCGATATTTATATTATAAAAACATTTTTGAATAAAAACCCAAACTGGATTTGCTCTAATAGGATAAGAACATTTTAGTGCAAAAAAAATTTTGAACGTTAAATCTATTGCATGTAATACCGATTGCACTTCGTAAATAGTAGGATTTTCGATAGAGTTATTTACATATACGTAGAATGATTCAAAATTTACTAATGGACCGACGAATATAGGGATCGGCTGAAGGGTTGTTTTGGAGGTTATACAAACTTGTCGCTGTCTTTCTAAAGCATTGTTTAAATCAGCCGATGTCTCAGCATGAATAAAAAACGATTCTTGTTTTTCGCGTATGGTTATTCTTTCTTCAGTAGAAGGATTATTTTTCTTATAGTTTCGTGGGGGTTTGATGAGGTAAGGCAGTAAATATAGGAGAATAGCATCCTTATTGCGCTCGGATAGAGATGGCAAAGCGTGATATAACCCTAAGTCTTCACCTGTCAGTTGTTTACAATTTTTCAGGTTAGAAGCGATGATAGTTCTTGCAACTTTCCAGCGATCAAAAAATATGTTTTTACGATCAGAATAGAGGGTGTTGAAGTCTGATGATAACTGTAAAGAATTGACATTCCATTTAAAACATTAAATCGTACAACCAACTATAATTACGGTAATTATGCAGAAGCACGGCTGCACCTATTTTTGGCTCTAAAAAAAAATAATGATCCGATTTTAATGATTTTTTTTTAAGCTGTCTAAAGTTTGCGGCGAAAAATTAATTTTTTAATTACTCTTTTTGCTAAATCGTTTGTTCGTCGTTTGTTCGCTATTGTTCGACAAAATTTATTATTTGTTCGTTGCTCATTTTTTCATAAAAAATTGAAAAAAAATGGACCTGAATTGGCTCCTAATGTAATAGTTTTTCGGTCTTTTTGTTTTTTATTTGATCAATTTTGATTAGTTATTGTTTGTTCGATCAAAAAAATCGTTTGTTCGATCTTATTTACATTGATATTTAATTTTTTCATGACCATAACCACTACGCGCATGCGCCAATTTATCGTGATTCACGCGATCTGTTTGAACAACGCAATAATAACAATAATTTAATCTTTAAATGATTAAGACAACTTAACTCGTCCTCCAATATAGCGACTCAAGTGCCATTTTCACAGGTACAAGTACCGCCATTAAAATAAAAGGTTTAATCATATAGAAAATTTTTTTGTTTAAAAATGCCGGACTTTTTACTGTCAGTGACAAGTACAATAGATAAGATTACAAAAAAAGTACAAATTTAGATCCCAACCTTAAAAAACTGAACCCTAGGAATTTACAAAATATAAACTATACTAAACGGTTGGTAAAATTGAACATTACTTACAATTATATCCTATTTCCAAAAATCTGTCATAGATGGGAGGCACTTGTACCATTGAATATATACGTATCAAAGCATTTTGAGCCACCATATTGCTCAGGACGAGTTAACTCGTCTTAATCATTTAAAGAATTATTGATTAAAATTCACATACTGTTTCAAAAATTATCAAACACTATGTGAATTTTAATTAACATAATGGATTGGTCATACATGTCAAAGTAAATTGAGTGTTCAAGTATCAGGTAAGCTGGACATCAAGTGAACATATCAATATTGGTGTATGTATAAATACAAACAAAAGTTCGTCATACATTAGAAATGTTTCATAGGCACCGATAACATTTGAAATTAAAAAAAGTTAAATTATTATTATTGTTGCTGTGGTTGTTATCCACAGAATATATCAGAAACCAAATTCCTATCTCTATAGTTTATGCTAGTGAGATCACTGCGGCCAAAAAATGACGTAAAATTTGTCTAAAGCCCCCCCCCCTCAAACGCACAACATGTTACTACATAAATCTCGTATCTATGTACACGGATCTAGGCTTGTGTGTGTGTCACACGACACAGTCAATTTCTGGCAAATGGGGCGTGCATTGTGTATATACATAGCATGTTTCTACCACTTGTTTTCAAGGACGGACCTTTTCATGTTACAGTTTGCTACAGTTTGCGACGTGACGCTGATGGAAGAGGAGGATACTAAATAGAGTTGGGACATGTGAGCATTTTTCATCAAATAGATGTCAAAATTAATTATCATATGACTGAGTACAAAAGTATCGTCACCAAGTTATGTGTTAAGGAAGAATTAAAATTTGTTAATTTAATTATTAATCTTTCTAGGTTGAATTAAAGTATTTTTTTTAAATATTTAATTTATTTCCAATTTATTTTAGATGAATCTTTGATGAAAAATAGCGAACTATCAAAATTCATGTCCCGACTCTAATTTTATTCTGTTACATCAACGCCATCTAGTATATTAGTTACAGCGGCGTCAGAAAATAGTCCATTTTTTTTTTATAATGGAGTATATGGAAAGTGGCAGGGACATGGTACATATGGAGCCATTACCGCCGATTTATCGTAAGCGACACTTTTATCGAAATTGAGATTTTTATTGTAAGCAACATTTTAAACTGTAACGGACCAAGCAGTGTTAACGTTTTTCTCCAAAATTCGTTAATTAACGAGTTATAGCAACTGCCTAGTTTATCGCTAATACAACACATTTTAGTGTAATCGACAATAACCATCTTTATCGTAAGGTTAATAAAATAATAGGAATAATACGCTCAAGCGTATAAAATTAAGACAGCATAAATATCGCAAGCGCCATACAAATATTTAAAAAATCCTTCTCCTGTAAAATATGATATTTGTCGGTTACGCTAAAATGGCGGTAATGGCTCGAATTAATATGTGCGAACAGTTCGATCATTGTTGGCAAGTGGTTGATAACAATGACAAACAATCAATGTTCGCACCGCTACAGCTGGTGCACGACTAGTCACCTTAAGCGGTATCTGACTCAATTTGACCTGCTACTGTTCACAGATTTTTATATGTACGCTTAGCACTGCTTGTTATTATTGTGTTGTTTAAATAGACCGCGTGAATCACGATAAATTGGTGCATGCGCGTAGTGATTATGGTCATGAAAAAATTAAATATCAATTTAAATAAGATCGAACAAACGTTTTTTTTGGATCGAACAAACAATAACTAATCAAAATTGATCGAATAAAAAACAAAAAGACCGAAAAACTATTACATAAGAAGCCAACTTCAGGTCCATTTCTTTTTTTTTATGAAAAAATGAACAACGAACAAATAATAAATTTGGTCAAACAATAACGAACAAACGATTTAGCCAAAAAAATAATTAAAAAATTAATTTTCCGCCGCTAACTTAAGACAGCTTTTTTTTTTAAAATGTTCGTCGCTACGGCGGATTAATTAAAAAAAATACTACAAATCGATACCGATAGTGGAATGGCTGGGAAACTGTTTTAAAACTTGAGAAAATTCAATTTTTTCAAATTTTCTTTTGTCATTTACTATGTGTGTGTTTATATGTGAGTTTGAGTGCACAGTCTAGTAAAACTGACCAAAGTAAATACTTTTTCAGGAATAAGAAAAATCAATATCTCGTTGCATTTTCGAAACATTGAGCGTGTAAATGACTTAATTTTGACGAGTACGATTACCTCAATGCATATTCTGGTAAAATGAATCAAAATAAGTAAGAGTAAATGATATAAAAAGTAGGTGGTGAAGTTAGTTAAGGTTAGGATACTTTTTACAATATATTTCGACTTTGATATAAAAACTAGGTGGTGAGGTTCGTTAAGGTTAGGTTAGTTTACTTAGTTTTGACAATATACTTCCACTTTCATATAAAAACTAGGTGATGAAGCTAGTTAAGGTTGCGTTAGTTTAGTTAGTTTTGACAATGTACTTCGACTTTGACACATACATACAAAATAAAAATAGAAAATCTAAAAAAAATTGAATTTTTTCAAATTTAACGACAGTTTCCCAGCATTTCCATTATCGGTATCGTTTTGTAGTATTTTTTTTTAATTAATCCGCCGTAGCGACCAACATTTTAAAAAAAAAAATCATTAAAATCGGATCATTAGTTTTTTTTTTTAGAGCCAAAAATAGGTGGAGCCGTGCTTCTGCATAATTACAAATCTTTTATTGATAGTATGAATATTACCAGATCAGCACCCAATGCGCCTTTCAATGCAGGAAATTTCTCAAAGTAATCATGGACTGAACACCCTTCCTTCAATAATTTTTGACGTAGAGAGTACGCAATTTTCCATTGCTCTCTGACTGTCTTATGTGGGATAAGATTTCCTTTTAACCATTCCAGTGCATGTACTTCTTCTTCTAAAAAAATAATTTCTCATGAAAAATAGTTTATTTCAATGCAATTATTTTTAAAATTTGCATTTGATTTCTTCTACAGTTTATATGAGGAATATTTTTTAGTTACAAGTACTGTAAAATATGTGTAATTATATGAAATTTAATGTTTTTATGACAAAAGGTTTCTACGATAAATGTCTGTGATAAACATACACGCTAGAAATTTTATGATTGTTGCATTTTCCTAAAGTGTCGAACCCAAAAAACAATAAAATATATTTACCAGTAGGGTTATCGATTGTTGAAGCCTCAATGACTAGACGGTTATTTTCCAGTAAATTATGACTTTTTAGTTTTCCAATTGAATATATGTAATGCTCGTAAAGAGTGCCTGTTGCGTTGATTTTTTTTTTTTTTATTCGTGTAGTACCATCTGCTTGAAGTACTTCGATAGGTATTGATCTGTATGGGGAATAGTAAACGAATTTACACTCTCCAGGAAATAATTTTTCAATATCCTCGGACCACTGAATAAATTGTTCACTAGTAATTCTAGAAACATCATGCCCAATTTTTGTGAATAATTATTATAGTTTAGTGTACATCTGCAAATCTTACTTACTTAAATTTTACTAAAATATCTTCATTTGGCACTTGGAAAACTGTTTCTAATTGTCTGTCTTTTTCAGAGCTTATTATAATTCTGCTAAGTAAATTTCTTAAGGTTTTCTTCAAACATCCATTATCTAGAAAATATTTTAAAATAATTTTTCCATCACCTGAATTTAATAAAAGTTGGTATATAGGCTATAAAAGAAATTTTTAAATATAAATTATTTGTCCTTTGTTCAAATAGTTATTGATCATAAGTTAATGACACTCACGTTGTTTATAATTTCTGGACGTTCAAAATGCCCTTGTAAATCCTGTAACATAAAACTATCTAAAAATTGAGAAAGAACACAATTGACTAGTAATTGAAAAAAATGACTACGGTTAAAAACTGAAAAATGACTACTTTACTACAAAAACCATAATAATATTTTAGCAGGGGAGCCCATTATGCTAAATGGGGACATTCTCGAGCGTCGTTGAGACCTATTGATTTTGATGATTAGATGATATGAAGAAAAAAAAGTTATATGATGTATATCCTTTCAGTGGTGGGGGGAGCGTCTACAGATGTTCAAAAATGTAAAAAGAAACTGTGACACTGAAATATTCGAGGGCGTTAGATATTGATAGTGCATATATCCCACATACCTCTGGTAACGGAAGTATGTTAATCTGTCGGTTTGCATGGCGGGGGGTGGCCATATGGAAGGGTGGAAAATAAAAAAAATTAATTTATTCGAGCTCGTCAGATATTTATAGAGAATGGTACGTGGCCCCAAAAGAAGCTCCGATTCAAAATTCTGAAGAATCGGACGTAACGTAAACTCGCGGAGGCTTTTTGAAAATACTCGAGCGCGTCAGACTTTTATATAAACGATACAGCTTCATGCCCGGGACGTGCTGATCCATAATCTGACGATTAACAGAAGGGATTTTCTAAATCTGACAATTTAAAAAAAAATTTTATTCATTTTAAGTGAATTTACTTTTTGGAAATACACTTATTACAGAGGGTGCCATGAAAAGATTTTAGCCCGGGATTATTGGCAGAAATTTCATCAAAATTGCGAATTGACAGTTCAAAACCTTTCTTTGTAAGTGAACTAGCTTTTGAGAAAAATTAAGAAATTTGTTAAATTTCTTTACAATAAATGCTTTGCACCATTTTTATCATTACAATAACAATATTTATATCTGTTTCACTTTTTAAAATAAAAATAAACTAACTTTTCATCGATTTTGAAAATTTTTTCGCTGTTAGAGAGCTAAACTATTTTAGATGGAAGTTATGTTATATGAGGTCTGTCAGTATCCGGGGGTCAAACGCCAAAAGTAAAACTACCCAACCGATTTTGAAAATTTTTTCACCTTTATGCTATCGGTACTATATGAGATCCGCCAGGATTCTGGGGGCCCAAAAGCGCTAAAAATTAACTATTTAACCGATTTGGTTGCACAGTGTTTTATCTAATACAAGATAGCTAGACAAAATTATTTTTTAATAGATATAAGTTTCAAAGCCTCCTGTCTTTTTGGCTGCAAACACTGCTTCGCTCAAACTGCACGTACTAAACTTTATTTACGATTTTGTTACTTCGGCTTCTGGAAGTCGTCAGATTATATTTTTCCCATGATCTATAAATTATTTCCTTCGAAAAGAAAAAAACCTCGACCACGCTCGAGAATGTCGAGATGACGTTTTTTTTCTTCAAGTTAGTAACTCTCACACTCCTTTACGTCAAGCTAAAATCGTCAGATTATTTAAATGCACACTTTTAAGCATGTAATTAACACACCTTACCTTAATCTGACGCGCTTGATTATTTCTATCAACATTTTTTTACTATTCTGATCCGCTATCCTAGGACGTCGACCATATATATAGGTTTCAAATCTGGTGGAGGTACTCAACAAGGTGTAAGGTATCCCCCCTTATATTAATCTGCCGAGCTTCATTAAATCCCAAAATCCCCGCTTGGGCTTCCCTACTATTTTAACCGTTTCCTGCCCAACAGTTTGTAGATCATAGCTGCCGGACTGTAGTTACAAGTACCAGAAGTTTTAGGTTATGTTATTTTAACAAATCATTGCTGGCGTTTTGGTCGAAAATTTTGTTAGCCTAATAACGTTAGCTAACGGAGCTATCACCGTTAAAAACCAGAGGGCACGCATTCAAAAAATTCACATACATTATATCTTAAAACAATAATTTGTAACATGGTGACTGATTATTTTTATTTCATAATTTTTAATTATGGCTGTACATTACAAATTAAGTATTTATACCGTGAAAAATACTTAACGTGCATTAATTTTTGGAGTTAGAGCTCTCTGGTTTGTAACGTTCCATTACCTAACGTTAGCTAACGAAAGCTCCGTTAGCTTACGTTAGGCTAACAAAATTTTCGTCCGGAACGCCAGCATTAAATAATTCATCTAAAATACTTGTTGATACTTCAAAGTACTATTTGGTCAACCAATTAAAATTATTTTTAATTGTTAGTGATATTTTTTTGACACTAATGTCAGTTTTAATGCAATTTTTGCACTTTCAGAATGTTTGATGGCATTACGATATTTTTAAATGGGTGTTAAATTGGAGTGTCAATTAACTGGTACTATGGTGGGTAGGAATATTTTATATGGGAATTTGATGAAATAATAGTTCAATAAGTAACCAGGAAGTATGCCAAAGAGATGTACTAACTGTTTAAAAACAATAAAAATTGAATTAAATATAAAAAGAATAAAAATTGAATTAAATATAACAATTAAAACTGTTAAAAACAATAAAAACTGTTGTTTCCGTTTTAAAATTTTCAGCGCTTAATTTTCAATTTAAGAATTTTACTACACTAGCGCCATCTTAATTTCATCCATTTTTGGGGTCACTTTTTATATATGGAGTAGGGTTTCCGATCTCTGGCCAAAAAATCGATCTTGCGGATCGATTCGAATCGTCAAACCAAAGATCGATGCAGGAGAAAATCGGCTTACAAAAGATCGATCTGGCAAAAATCGATTCAATTTTTGTACTTACAAAAAATAAAAGAAATATAAAAGTTTTTGTATTAGTAAATCACAAATCAATTTCAAAAAAATTTCAATTTCCTTTGAAGTTCAATTACTGAATTTAATATAAATAAAATATAATTTAAGTGGTTTCCAGTTTGCGCTAAAAATGTCACACGAATCAAAAATTTGATTCAGTTTTCTATAAATGAATCATAAAAGTGGTAAAATTATTTGACAACATAAATAGTTAAAATATATTCTACAATAACTTTTAAAAAAAATTTTTTTACAAAAAATATTCTAATTTAAATTTGTAAAAGATCGATCTCCGATCCCATAAATTTTTCACGATCTCTGTATTGATTTAGTCTTCAAAGAATCGATTAAAAAAATCGAAGATCGACCCTCTAAAAATCGATTTTCGATAAAATCGAATCGAGATCGGAAACCCTAATATGGAGGTACTACTCCTTACCTCTAACCTCCATAACTGGTACTCAAAAGTACCGCCAGGCAGGAAATGGTTAATCACTTATAATTTATAATTAACGAAAGAAAAATTTTTTTCAATTTTAACTTCTTCGCTACGAATTTTTAAAAATTTTTAAACGTCAATGAGCATACTTTTGTTCAGCATACTGGACAAAGATTTAAACAAGCGTTTATTTTAATTAAAAATTTTAATCTTACGTCTTTAAACAAGCGTAATTTAGTAATTTTAAATAATATTAAGAAGTTTTTAATTATTTCTCAATTAAAAAATAATGTTAACATAACCTAAATTTGATGTACAATATATTGTACATTGGTAGCGAAGAGGTTAATAAATAAATCCACTATTTCACTAACACTGTTAAAACTTTTGTACTTTTACAAAAGTTGAGTTTGAACAAAAACTAGACTATTTAGACTATTTAGTATGAACTATTTACCATTTCACTGTAAATAAAAAAAAATTATGCAAAAATCAGTTAATTATATATTTAATAAATGTTCTGAAAATTCAATATAAGTACACTAAATAAATTAAACTATTATGCAAACGACATTAAGTATGATGACAACATAATAGATTTTTAAAGTGTATACGGGGAATACCCAAATTATGTTAATATCTATGATGATAGGAGGGGTTGATACCTTGATTCTCTTTATTTACTCTATGTCTTTATTTCTTTCTAACAGATACCATTGGAAAAATGAATGATAGCATGGTAATTTTTTTAATAAGAACAATTAAAAATTATTTTTTTGTCGGCAGTGGAAACTTTTACTGTGCTGTTTTACAAATTTTATGGAGATAATATTACGGAAAGAACATTCTCTCCTTTAAATTTTTTATGATTAATTATAATTTTTATATTTTTACCGTACAAAAATGAATATGTTTGGCTTTTACACGTCGATTGTAGTGCTGAGCACAATAATTTTTATAGGAATTTTCTCTCCGTGTAGTACGTACTATTTGATCTACAGTACTGTGATGGCATCGTCAATCACCGCATTCCATGAAAAAAATTATTAAGGATTAGAAAGCAGCCAAGAAAGCCGACTTTTACGTTGTAGAAATCACATGAAATTTTTATCACTAATTAACATAATATAAGTTTAAAACAATATAGAACACAGTATTTTTTCAATGTTATAATATTCAGGACGTTACTATATGAAAATTTTATTATTGAAATAAATTCATAAAACTTAATTTTTGGAAATTTTATTGTTCAGTTAGTAGATAAAGTATTATCAAAAAACGTTATTAAAAACATCGGCTGTTGAGAGACACTGGTGTAGATAGTTATCGGTACAGATTCCAAAACAGCAATTTTGGGAAAAGCGAAAGACGTAAGTAGATGATTTGTTTCTCAATAACACGACAAGTTATTGTACGACATTACTCAAGATGGCCGCCTTGTAGGTGAAAGTGAGTGGATCCTACTCAACAAAAGATTAGAACAGAACTAAAATGTAAATCAAAATTGGTGGTTTTGTTCGGCGTATCCAGTATCTAATCAATATTTTGCGTTAATCTGCCTGACTAAATATGCTTTTAATACACTCGATTTCTATTAAACAGAACTCAGTCTGGCATTACTTTAACAATGGAATTTTTGTCTGACAAATTAAATAGTCATCTGATAGCCAGCAAACAATTGTAAAATAGAAAAATCTGATTGCCTCCTCGCCTTACAACAGGCCTCCGCATAAAAACTACCCTGGCGTCTTTCAAGGTAAATCTGGCCCTACCGCCAGTCAGACTGGCCGCCTGATTTTCAGATCATCAAAAGGGACAGGATATGAGAAAATGAGGTATTCTAAAATCAAGCGATATAAATGTTGCTAGCTTTTAAAGCATATATATTTATTCTAAAAAATTTTATTTTTATTTCTTAAATTTATTAAATTTTTTCGACAAAGATATACACATAGCTCATCCTATACATGTTTACATATATTTATTTATTTCAGCTTGAATGTACTATGTATAAAAATAGAGGCATTCTCCAAATTTTCATAGTTGCTTTTTTTTATTGCTTATTTTGTTATTTTATTTTGTTAAATTTAAATATGAAATATAAAAAAAAGTACAATTGAGAAACTAAGTTCTGAATTTATCTCGGAAACGGTAAAATGACTTGCATCTCTTGACAAATCTTGATCATTTTTCCTTTTTTAATCTTCATCTAAATTTTTTATTTTAAAAAGCAGATTGATAAAATTGGAGAGATGCCAGTTGTACAGTAAGGAAAAAATGCAGCAAAGTTCTTTAAGAGGTTAGATACAGTTGTAGCGGGTGAAATGACATTTTCTCTATTTTATTTATTTTTTATTTTTTTATTTTATTTTATTTTACTTTATTTTATTTTTTTTGTTCAACAGAAAAATAAAAATTTATTTCAAAACTAGCAACAACATTGATTAGTACATCTTTTAGGATACTTGTTAAATTTTTCATCGAATAATATTTGAAAATAGTGGAACTACAGCTGTATTCGAGGAGTGCCCTTTTTGGGCATCACTTGCGGTGGATATGATAATTTGGGAACGGTTCATCTAAATTCAGAATTTCAAAAACATTTCGTTAGTATATTTTATTATCTATCCGCTGACGAAAATTTTTCAAAATTTAAAATTTAAAAAAAAACTCCGTGAGCAGCGGACCCCATCACGGAAGTCGAATTTTTCCTTTCATCTTCGGTATTGAGTGTCTACAAGCGAAATGTAATTGAAAGTCCACAAGCGATTTGTCATTTTGGTGGTTTCAAAACTGATGATGAGGATCCGGTTGATTGGGGCTTTAAAAAAAGGTTTTAAGTTTTTAAGGGCTGAATCTCAGTAAATTTCAATTGTGTGCATAACAGTTAGCAGGGTAAAGCCAACACAATTCGTACGAGGGCATTGCTACCAATGCTTATCCGCCAATTGCCTTTGTGCTTTAATTTTAAATATAAAAAAAAGGAACTTAAATAGTAAACTGGAAGGCTTTTATGAAGATATTTTTTCTTTCCAAAAAAATCCAAAATTTCTATTTTATAAATAATAAAAATCCAAAATTCCTAATTTATAAATAAACAGTGACTTTAATAACATTTTTAAATTACTTAATATGTCCGTATTTCATTTGTCATAAAAGTAAGTTCACTTTTTTTAAAATTTTTTAAAATTACTATTCGCCTACTTGTATTCAGAATAAAAATAATGCATTTAAAACACATTTAACAATAGCATTCAAATCCGATGTAAAAATGGGAGAAGTGGGGGGAGGGAAGTAATGTGGACTCCCTAAAAGGTCCTAGCTGGATACTAACTGAATACACGTACAAAATTTCAACTCTCTAGGTTTCCTTACAGAGTCTCTAGACGTGTTAGAAAACAAAAAAATTAAGGAAATACTGGCGTACAAATCGTGGGGGTAAGGGTTTAAAGTTGAAACCTCCAAAAAGCAGTGGCTGGCTATTAACTTAACCTGTACATAAAATTTCACCCCTCTAGGTTTATTTTGGGAGATTTTGACCCGAACGAAACTGTCAAAAAACAAGAAAGATCATGTTCATAAAAATGGTGGGGGTAAGGGTTAAAAGTCGAGACCCTCAAAAGGCACCCCCTTGATACTAACTCAATCCCAATACAAAATTTCAGCCCTCTAGGCTTATTTGGGTGACCTGTGCGAGTGGTACAAACTTCGAAAACGCCGAAAAAGCATGAAATTGTAGCTTAAAAATGAAGGGGGTGGGGGTAAAATATTAAAACCTCCAAAAAGCACAACCTAGGCACGAACTTTATCAATACACCAAATTTCAACCCTCTACGTTAATTCTTGGGGGCTGGGGGCGTGTTAGATCCAGCTAAAATCGTTTTTTCCCCCTGTACTCCCTCCAAATCATCCTAGGAAGATGAATTTTGGATATGTTGTAGATATTTCACCGGAACATTATTTCCCATCAGTTTGGAAAAGTTTTATTGTTTTACCGCCCCCCACCACCCCCTTAAAGGTTGGGTCGGATCAAAAATTTTCCCAAAATTTGACCCCACTTTGATAGTATGAGGTGCCTCGAAAATGAGCCCCATTTACCAAATTTCATCTCTTAACTTCCATAGGGGGGCCCTACACAAATTAAAAGGTGGCGGGAATATATATATATATATATATATATATATATATATATATATATATATATATATATATATATATATATATATATATATATATATATATATCAGACATTTTTTTTCTACATATTCGTGTTCTACGGGTTCGAAAACGGATAGCGCCCCTACTCTCGCCTCTCGCCTCTCGCCGTTCTTGTCGTATAGACTGTATAAGTCTAATTTTTTCTAAGAAAAATTCGAC
The DNA here is from genome assembly GCA_035578155.1 of Brachynemurus nebulosus. Taxonomy (NCBI): domain Eukaryota; kingdom Metazoa; phylum Arthropoda; class Insecta; order Neuroptera; family Myrmeleontidae; genus Brachynemurus; species Brachynemurus nebulosus. The sequence goes on along the minus strand of JAPWDM010000001.1, from coordinate 72,342,298 downwards.
TAAAAAATGACGGTTTAAAAAAAAATAAGTTCACATTTTTAAGGTGTTAAATTTTCGATCGTTTTGCTCTAAAAAAATCTTAAAAAAATTTAAAATCCTTCTGTCAGCAACTAACTATTATCAAAATAAATAAGTAGTATAAATTTGGTGTTGATCGGATTGTTAGTTTTTTAGTAGTCGTGTCCACAGCAATGGTACTTTCAAACATTCGATTGTGAGATAATTGTACATTCGAATCGATAAAAGTTACATTCGATTCTTACATAATCGTGTTTTAAGTGATAAGTTTGTTTCTTTTATATTCGATGTTGAACATTCAAAAGTCTATATGTTGCAGCGATATTGTCAAAGCCGTTTTATTATAATAACTCTAGTCAAATTATAAAAAAACGAAATATTGTCAATTCATTATGTTTCTTACAATACATCTAGCAAATTTCAGTATTATTATAATTTCGTTAGACACATCTAGAAAAATTGTTAAGTATAATGCTTTTTGACAATATAACTAAATCAGCGTACAGGAAAATATTGTAAATATACACATTACATGAGAAAGTACGAAACTAATAATGTCAAAACTATCCAACCAATTTCAGTAATTTTTTTTTTTTTTTTATTTAAAATTTTATCGATGCATCGACATCTAAAGGTCATTAGCATCTGTACTGATACATTTAATGTTAATACAATTAGTTAATACTAGTATGATTAAATTGTATAATTACATAACAGTGCTCGATAATAATATTTTTGTAACAATTGCACACAACAATAATATTTTTGTACAATTGTAACAATTTTGCAACAATTTAATTTAGTTATTTATATGCTTTGGACTAACCGACAAGAAATTTTTATCTCGATTACAGGTTCCTGTGGGATGTGAATACTAAAATAGTAATAAATAGTGTATTAAGTATACTAAATCCATTTCAATAAGTAGGGATACTTATATGATTTAGAATAATTAACAGGATAATTTATATCCTGGTTGAAGTTCCTGCGGGGCATGAGTACCAAACAAATCAGCATCAAAACTACAAAACCGATTTTAACCAAATTTGATATGGATACTCTTATGCTTTGGAAAAACTTTTATCCCGATTAAAGATTCCCAAGGAAAACAAATTACTTAGTCAGATCAAAATTAGTGAAACGATTTCACTTAGTTTTATTATGGATACTTATATACTATAGAACAACATATAGGAAAATTTTCATCCAGATTAAGGATTCCCACGGGAAACAAAACTATTCAAAAATTATTCAATCATGTCAGAACTACTGAATAGATTTTAATTAAATTTAATTTGGATATTTATATATTTAGAATAACTGATGGGATAGTTTATATCCCAACTGAAGTTTCCTAAGGGATAGGAATATAATTAACTAGCTGACCCGGCCACGCGTTGCTGTGGCTCAGTAGTTATAATTGATTGAATTAATTTTTTATTATCATTTTGACACAATCAAATCAATATTTATTAATAAAGCTGAAAATAGTTTAGCCAATTTTAATCATATAGGATTTAAAATAGGCGCGAGAATAAAGTGCTTCGCTTCGCTCGCTAAACAGTTCAAAATTCTGTAAAAGGTTAATTCCATGTAATGCTTCGCTCCGCTCGCCATACGACTACGAAAAATTAAAAAAAAAATATCTAAAAAATATAAAAATAAAATCTGGGGTGGACCACGCGCCATCTGGTGGTAACTTCCATTAATACGAATATCATATTCATCTTACCCATTAAAAATACATCATCATATTGATTTTCATGACAATCGTTGAACGGGGCAGAAGTTGCTACTCTGCAGCGCCATCTGGTGGCGAGTGGCATCAATGAGCATATCATATAAATCTTCTCCGTGGAAAAATACATATATATATATATATATATATATATATATATATATATATATATATATATATATATATATATATATATATATATACCAATTCTCATAATAATCGGTCCAGTAGTTTTTGAGTTCATCAATGACGTACAGACATTCATTTTTATATATAAAGATGTCAAAACTACTGAATCGATTGCAATTAAATTGTTATGAAAATGTATAAGTTTATATACCTACGAAATCGGGCTGAAATTGCTCAATAGTTTTGACCTGACTGAATAATTTATTTTGTATCCCTCACGAGCCTTTAATCGGGATACATATTTTCCTTTCTGTTATTCCAAAGCATAAAAGTGCCCCTTACTAAATTCGATTGAAATCGGTTTTGTTGTTTTTACACTAATTAGTTTGGAATTAATATCCGGCAGGAACCTTCAACCAACATGTAAATTATCATCTTATCAGTTATTTTAAGCCATATAGATAATCCTAGTAAATTTTATTGAGATCGGTTTAGTAGTTTTGATACAAATTAATTTGTTATTCACTTCACAATTTCTCTAAAAGTGTAGCGAAATTATGATAACACTGAATTTTACTAGCTGAATTGTAAGGAAAATCATCTGTTGACAATAATTCCCTTTTTTACAATTTGACTAGAGTTATAATAATAAAACGGTTTTGACAATATAGCTGTAACATATACACAACTCTTCCAAAGTTTCAAGACCAGACATTTCGAACAGTAAAACAGAGCGGTGAAAGTCGACGTATAGTTTATATTATACCGAACGGCAGCTGCGCAGGAGCAGCCGCTACTGCTACTCGAGGTAGTGGGCTATAAATAGCTAACTACGGATCTAATACCTACTCCCATTGTTACAAAATTTATAAAATTCCTGAAATAATGTGCTTCAGGAATATGCAATAAAAAAATAATAAACTTTTCCGACCATCATAACTATACACAACCCCTTAATGGGTTAGGCCACTCTAGAATTTTCGGAAAAACGATTTTTTTATTTTTAATGGTCTTCTAGGACCTTAAAAATGATCTACCAAAAGATTATGACCGGAAAATATTTCTAAGTACCTACTCGGTATTTAAATTTTAGTACAAGGCCGTCTAGTCCGCAACGAGCTTCTTTTGTGATATCGAAGTGAATCCATCGTTTGATTATCTACTTAATAAATTTCTAACACTGACTGACTGACTGACTGACTGACAACGCACAGCCTAAACCATTGGGTTTAGAAGAATGAAATTTTGCACAGGAGTTCCCTGTGATGTAGGTGAGCACTAAGAAAGGATTTTTGAAAATTCGCCCCCTAAGTGGGTTAAATACGGAATGCCAATTTTTATAAAAATTCGTCATTTTTGAAGTTAGATATATAAAAATATGTTACTATGACTTCAAATAAACAATATTTTATTCACTGGTTGACAGACAACGCACAGCCTAAACTGTTGGGTTTAAAAGGACGAAATTTAGCACAGAAGATAAGAAGATTGATCTGTAGGCATTACTACTTATAAAAAAAAGTCAGTTGTGTAAACGTTTCTGGAAATTCATTCCCTAAGGGATTAAAGCAGGGAATGAAAGTTCGTATGGGAAGTTTTTTAAATTAGAAACGTGGAAATTGGTATTTAGGCTTTTGAAAAACATTGAAAGTGAGAAGTGAGTACCTAATAAAAAGATGTTGCCGATGGGAAATCCCATCGGGTATACGGCTAGTTGTATTATAAATTTCATTGCAGTATTTTCGGCTATTTCGACTCGATGCAACGGCAGGCACACACAAAATAGTAACGAAAATCACTCAATATTTTCTACTACTAAAAACTTCAAACGCTTTTATCTCAAAACTGCAATTTTCAAATTGGCTGGAAACATAACCCACACAATTTTCAACCGATTCACTTGAAATGTTGAATATATCTTGAAAAATATATTGTCTATAGAAGTACGTAGGATTTTTTTAGTCGAATTTTCTCCGAAAAATTAGACTTATACAGTCTATACGATAAGAGCTGCGAGAGGCGAGAGTAGGGGCGCTATCCGTTTTCGGACCCGTAGAACACGAATATGTAGAAAAAAAAAATGTCTGATATATATATATATATATATATATATATATATTTTCCCGCCACCTTTTAATTTGTGTAGGGCCCCCCTATGGAAGTTAAGAGATGAAATTTGGTAAATGGGGCTCATTTTCGAGGCACCTCATACTATCAAAGTGGGGTCAAATTTTGGGCAAATTTTTTTTCGGACCCGACCTTTAAGGGGGTGGTGGGGGGCGGAAAAGCAATAAAACTTTTCCAAATCGGTTTTAAATAATGTTTCGGTCAATTATCTACAACATATCCAAAATTCAGCTTCCTAGGATGATATGGTGGGAGTAGAGGGGGGAAAAACGATTTTCGCTGGATCTAACAGGCCCCCAGCCCCCCAGAATTAACGTAGAGGGTTGAAATTTGGTGTGTTGATAAAGTTCGTACCTAGGTTGTGCTTTTTGGAGGTTTTAATATTTTACCCCCACCCCCCTCATTTTTAAGCTACAATTTCATGCATTTTCGACGTTTTCGAAGTTTGTACCACTCGCACAGGTCACCCGAATAAACCTAGAGGGCTGAAATTTTGTATTCGGATTGAGTTAGTATCAAGGGGGTGCCTTTTGGGGGTCTCGACTTTTAACCCCTACCCCCACCATTTTTATACCCAAAAGAACATGATTTTTCTTGTTTTTTAACAGTTTCGTTCGGGTCAAAATCTCCCCAAATAAACCTAGAGGGCTGAAATTTGGTGTACAGGTTAAGCTAATAGCCAGACACTGTTTTTTGGAGGTTTCAACTTTTAACCCTTACCCCCACGATTTTTACGCCAATATTTCCTTAATTTTTTTGCTTGTTTTCTAACACGTCTAGAGACTCCATAAGGAAACCTAGAGGGCTGAAATTTTGTACGTGTATTCAGTTAGTATCCAGCTAGTACCTTGTAGGGAGTCCACATCACTTTTCCCCCCACTTCTCCCATTTTTACATCGGAATTGCATGCTATTGTTAAATGTGTTTTAAAAGCATTATGTTTATTCTAAATACAAGTAGGCGAATAGTAAATTTAAAAAATTTAAAAAAAAGTGAACTTACTTTTATGACAAATGAAATACATACATATTAAGTAATTTAAAAATGTTATTAAAGTCACTGTTTATTTATAAATTAGGAATTTTGGATTTTTAGTATTTATAAAATAGAAATTTTGGATTTTTTTGGAAAGAAAAAATATCTTTATAAAGGCCTTCCAGTTTACTATTTAAGGTCCTTTTTTAATATTTAAAACTAAAACATAAAGGCAATTAGCGGATAAACATGGGCAGGAATGTCCTCGTACGAATTGTGTTGGCTTTTTTTCTGCTACCTGTTTTCGGCACAAAATTGAAATTTACTGAGATTAAGCCCTTAAATACTTAAAACCTTTTTTTAAAGCCTCGATCAGCCGAACACTCATCACCAGTTTTGAAACCAACAAAATGACAATTCGGTTGTAGACTTTCAATCACATTTCGCTTGTAGACATTCAATACCGAAGATGAAGGGGAAAATTCGACTACCGTGATGGGGCCCCGCTGCTCACGGCGTTTTTTATATTGCATAGTTCATTTGTTATTAACAATTATTAGGCGACTTTTAAGGCAAAATTTTCAATTTCCACTTGAGAAGTGCGCTATTTGGCTAAAAATCAGTATATCAAAACAATCCTGTGTACTTCTATAGCCGTTATTATATATAATCGAAAAAAATTTTTTGACTTATTATTATAATTCAAAAATTACTGGAGCTATGTGGCCGGCCATGGACCCTGAAAAAACGGAGACGTTATCGCAATAACGCCGCACAGCCGCCATTCTGAAATTAATCGCTTCAAAGAAAAAAAATTATTGTATTCAGTTACTGATATGTATGATAAATACCCTTTTTTGTAATCTCGATTTATTTTGTAGTTTATTTTTGAAGCAAACGTAGTGCTAATTCAAGACAGTGGCAGCAACAAAATTATAATATGTTTATGTATATACATACACTATGTATGTGCAAATTCATTTTAAATAAATTGCCTACATTTACTATTGAATTCACATAAGTGGTCAATTTATCTTAAGTGGGCTTTACCATGCGTTATATCCTTTGCATACTTGATATTATGTAATATTAAATTATTTTTTAACACATAATGTGTATACGCAAATATTTTTTCAAAGAGACAGCTAATATATGTCAAAAATATGGCAAAAAAATCTTATCGGTGAAATGTTAGTACTTTTTTTCTAATAGACTTTTTATATTTGTAAGCAGAAGTTGCCATAATATTTTCTTTAAAAAAATATAACGAAAAACGCAATTTAAAAACGCCGTGAGCAGCGGGGCCCCATCACGGTAGTCGAATTTTCCCCTTCATCTTCGGTATTGAATGTCTACAAGCGAAATGTGATTGAAAGTCTACAACCAAATTGTCATTTTGTTGGCTTCAAAACTGGTGATGAGTGTTCGGCTGATCGAGGCTTTAAAAAAAGGTTTTAAGTATTTAAGGGCTGTATCTTAGTAAATTTCAATTTTGTGCCGAAAACAGGTAGCAGAAAAAAAACCAACACAATTCGTACGAGGACATTCCTGCCCATGTTTATCCGCTAATTGCCTTTATGTTTTAGTTTTAAATATTAAAAAAGGACCTTAAATAGTAAACTGGAAGGCCTTTATAAAGATATTTTTTTTTTCAAAAAAAAATAATAAAAAAAATAAAAAATAAAAAATTATTTTATGAATAATAAAAATCCAAAATTCCTACTTTATATGTATGTATACATATAGAATTACCTATATGTAATATAATATGTATGTATGCAACTACCTATATGTATGTATTGCTTTTGTTAAAAAAGTAAATTATTTTTTTTTTAAATTTTTTAAAATTACTATTCGCCTACTGTTGTTAGAATAAAAGTAATTCATTTAAAACACATTTACAATACCACTGAATTCCGATGTAAAAATGGGAGAAGTGGGGCGGAAAAGTAATGTTTAATCTCTAAGAGGCACTAACTCAATACACGTACAAAATTTCAGCTCTGTATGTTTTCTTAGAAAGCTTCTAGACGTGTTAGAAAAAAAGCAAAAAAATCAAGGAAATATTGGCGTAAAAATCGTGGGGGTAAGGGTTAAAAGTTGAAACCTCCAAAAAGCAGTGGCTGGCTATTAACTTAACTTGTACACAAAATTTCAGGAGATTTTTTTATTTGTTGTTTATTTATTTGGGGAGATTTTGACCCGAATGAAACTGTTAAAAAACAAGAAAAATGATGTTCTTTTTGGTATAAAAATGGTGAGGGTAAGGGTTAAAAGTTGAGACCCCCAAAAGGCACCCTCTTGATACTAACTCAATCCGTATTCAAAATTTCAGCCCTCTAGGTTTATTTGGGTGACCTGTGCGAGTGGTACAAACTTCGAAAATGCATGAAATTGTAGCTTAAAAATGAGGAGGGTAAGGGTAAAATATTAAAACCTCCAAAAAGCACAACCTAGGTACGAACTTTATCAACACACCAAATTTCAACCCTCTACGTTAATTCTGGGGGGCTGGGGGCCTGTTAGATCCAGCGAAAATCGTTTTTCCCCCCTCTACTCCCACCAAATCATCCTAGGAAGCTGAATTTTGGATAGGTTGTAGATAATTGACCGAAACATTATTTAAAACCGGTTTGGAAAAGTTTTATTGCTTTTCCGCCCCCCACTACCCCCTTAAAGGTCGGGTCAGAAAAAATTTTTTTCCAAAATTTGACCCCACTTTGATAGTATGAGGTGCCTCGAAAATGAGCCCCATTTACCAAATTTTATGTCTTAACTTCCATAGGGGGGCTCTACACAAATTAAAAGGTGGCGGGAATATATATATATATATATATATATATATATATATATATATATATATATATATATATATATATATATATATATATATATATATATATATATATATATATGACATTTTTTTCTACATATTCGTGTTCTACGGGTCCGAAAACGGATGGCGCCCCTACTCTCGCCTCTCGCAGCTCTTATCGTATAGACTGTATAAGTCTAATTTTTCGGAGAAAATTCGACTAAAAATGAAAATAGTGAAAATTGTTACATTATTTTCAAAAATTTTTTATACAAAAATGGCTGACTAGTTCAATTTTAATTTTAAAGTCTAGGGCATCTTAAAAAGAGAAATACATATTAGCTACATGCTATTTAAAATAGGTACTTGTCTCTTTTTAACGTGTACGTAATATTTTTCATACTTAATATAAGTTACTGCTCCTTTCATACTATATACTATTTATTACGTCTTTACATCCGATACATTTATTGAAATAACCATACTTACGTTATTCGAGAACTACTAAACCTATTTCAGAAAGTCTTTCACTAAATGATACCTTATTTCTAATGTAAGCTACATTTAAAATGTTAAAATTACCACGCAGCACCCTAGAGCCCCCCAAAAAGGTTCAAAATAAACGGCTGGACGGATTGCTATCAAATTTTCTTCAAGTACTAATAAGATCCTAGAAAAAATGTATGTTACATTGAAATTGATCCCTAGGATCTTAGAGTACCATAGGACGCAAAGTAAACAGCTATACGGATCTTGACCAAATTTTGTTCAAATAGTAAGTGAACGTGAAGTTAAAATTGCCCTCTGGGATCCAGGGGACCCAAAAAAACTCAAAATAAGCGACTAGATGAGTCTCAATCAAATATTCCGAACTTTCCGAAGCAAATTAACGCAATCTTAGAAACTTTCTCTGGAGTCCCGTGACTTCAAAAAGCGTCGGAAATTAAACTGCTCTTAAAATTATCTATATTATCTACGAAAAATCTCAAAGTTTGAAAATTACATACCCTATTTAAATGTGACTATTTAGATACACTATTTAAATAAAATTGATGGGCGAGTAGCGTGAAACACTATAAGAAACTAATTTTGTAAAGAATTTCAGAATATATGATTTAAAAGTAAGCTAAGGTTGAATAGAGCTCAATGGGAAACGAAATTCAAGAAGGATTCTTACGCAAACAATACACTATTGCAGTATTTCTGGATGTAGAAAAAGCGTATGATAGAATTTGGACTAGGAAAATATTATTAAATTTACTTGAGTATAATATAAAAGGCAACATAGCGATTTACATAAATGTTAAAAAATAGATCATTTCAAATTAGAATTGGGAAAAATTTGTCTGGAATAAATAAGAGAATGGAATACCTCAAGGGTTTGCTATTAGTCTTACATTGTACATTATAGCTACAGCTGATTTACCAAGACAAATTGCATTACCAATAAAATGTTCGTTATTTGTAGATGATGCCTGCAGTATTTATTAGAGGATATAATATTTTAAGAATGAAGAATCAACGAATGTTTAGATAAAATAACTGATTGGGGTTCAAAAAGTTTAACTTTTTTCTCAGCTAAAACAGTAGGAGTAGTATTTACAAGGAAAAATTTTTAGGTTTAATTATGGACAGCAAACTCAATTGGAGGTTACATATAACCAACTTAAAACAAAAATGTTTTCAATCACTGAATATATTAAGAATTATTGGTAAGTCATCTTGGGGTAGTGATAGGAATTCAATGCTAAAAATATATAAAACTTTAATTAGATCTAAATTGGATTATGGATCGATTGTATTTGATACAGCTAAATATTCTTGTATAAAAATTCTCAATAGTACACAAACTGAAGTTTTACGGATATCTACTGGTGCTTATAGAACAACTCCTAAATTAAGCTTGGAAATAGAAACTGACATTCAATCATTAAAAGATGGAAGAAAAGAATTAGCCCTGAAATATTTTATTAATTTGCAATCAAGAAGACAAAATACTGGATTCGAAATAATGAAAACAAAAACAAATCAAACATACCAAAATAATCCAATATCAAAACCGTTAAAAATTAGATGTGAGGAAAGTTTGAATGAAACGGAGATTAATATAAATCAAATTGAAACATTAAATACCAATGAATTTCCATTTTGGCTTCAACATAATATCAGTGTTAATATGAGTTTAACTAAATATAGTAAAGAGCACACAAATTCTAATATATTTAAACAGGAATTCTGAAATGCAATAAATGAATATTATATCGAATCAATAAAATTTATACAGAAGGATCTAAAACAATAGATAAAACAACTGCAGCGTTTGTGACTAATAATATATCAGAATCATTTAATTTACCAGTAAATGCAAGCATATATACTGCAGAGCTTTATGCAATTAAAAAAGCATTATTATTTATTACTAATAGTGACCAATCAAATTTTTTAATTTGTTCTGACTAAAAGTGCACTTCAATCTTTAAATAAAAATGGCAGTCAAGACATCCTTTAATTACGCAGATTTTAGTTCAGTTATGTGTATTGAATGAAGAGAGAAAAAAAAATGATTTTATGTGGGTTCCGTCTCGTAAGGGTATTAAAGGAAATGCAATAGTAGATCATGTAGCAGTTAATCAAATAAATAATAAAGATGATAGGCATATAAAAATTGCTGCTAGTGATTTAATAGTTAAAGTTATAAAAATACATATGTAAGGTTAACAGACAAAAGATGTGGACAAAAACAAATAATAATAAATTAAAAGAAATTAAAGACAAATTAGGAAAGTGGAATACATCATATAGAAGTAATCGTAAAGAGGAAATTATTTTATGTAGATTAGGAACAGGCCACTCCAAAATTACCCATCAATATTTACTAAAAAGAGAACAAGTACCAAATTGTATTTATTGTAATTGTCAGTTAAATGTAAAACATATATTGGAAGAATGTAGAACCTATGATAGATAGTATATATGGACAAAATACTTCAATTAATGCTGCAGGACAAAGAAGTAAAAGTTTTAGAGTTAATTAAAAGGTGTAAATTAGATAGTAAAATTTAGTAGCATTTATTGTTTATAGTTATTCATTGTTTGTAATAGACTTATGTAATTTATTATTTGTAACCACTGTGGTCGCAAATGACCAAAGATATCGAGCGATCTTAAATAAATAAATAAAAAAAAAAAAAAAAAAAAAAACTCATAGGGAATAAATTATTTGAGCAACAATTTAATTTATTGATCAGCAAAATTTATCGGCTAAAAAAATATTTTAACAGCAGTGTAACTATCCTGCCAGCAAAATGTGTTCAACATTATAATACGATTTGGCATGCTAAAAAACAAATATTGAACAGCAAAAATTATAATTGAGCTGCAAAAAGAATAATTGAGCAGCACAAAGGATAACTGAGCAGCAAAAATAAATAATTCAACAACAAAAAATATTATTAAGCAGCCAAAAAAAATTACTGAGTGGCAAATTGGTTGATGTACTTAAATTTTTTTTTCTTTTTTTTTTAATGTATAGTACAGACGATTTATGTGTGATCACTATAATGTGTCCTGTTTTGGACTGTGTTGAAACTAAAGTACTCAAAGAAGAGCTTATACAAGAATAGTTTTCAATTTTATGTCCCATTCATTTCTATAACTGAGCAAATATTCATTTTTTGACAATTTATAAAAGTCTAAATTTTGTTGATAAAAACGGAAAAAAAGAAGTTACATGCATTTTAATATAGGTTTGGGAAACGTGCTTAAAATTTGAATACTGGATTCTATTTCGAGAAATATCGCATATAAACTCTTCAATGAATATTTATGTGTAAAATTGTTTCTATAATTGCTATATTTTCTTAAGCGAGATTGGTGCTATAAGTAAATAACAAAATTCAAATACTGTGTATAAAAATACAAAATTGAATATATTGTTTTAATTGTAAGATGTTGTTTTAGTTGATTTTGTAGGAAATCATATTTTATTGTATTCATTTATATTTAAGCGCTTAAAATATAAACTTACCAGCTGAGATCCACGGTTTCACGCGGTAAAATTATTTGAACGTCTTAATTTAACATCTAAACGAATTATTATTTGAGGAAACAATTTCAACCTCATCTTACTATTAAATCAGATACATATTCATATTTTAATAGCGAATCTAATTTTCATGTCTTGAGATCTTTTCGTAGATACCCATATTGATAATTTTAAGAGCACTTTAATTTTCGAGCCTCTCTTTGAGGTACCAGAGCTCTGGAGAAAATTTCTAAACTGGTGTTGTTTCCAACACTCAATAATATTAGAGCAAAATTTGATCAAGAATCATCCAGCCGTTTGTGTTTGGCATTTTTTAGTTAGTTAGTTTAGTTAGTTTTAACAATAGGTATATTTTGATTTTTTATATAAAATCTAGATGGTGAGGTTAGTTAAGGTTAGGTTAGTTTAGTTAGTTTTAACAATATATTGCGATTTTTGATATAAAACTAGGTGGTGAGGTTACTTAAGGTTAGGTTTGTTCAGTTACTTTTCATCTTACTATCTGCTTGCTACCCCTCATCGCCACCGTCATTTAGGTACCTAATTAATTTCACCTGTCAGTAGATAACAAGTCGGAAGCGAACTAACCTACGACCTTTTTTCAGGATAATCTTAAAATCTGACGGCGAGAGCGAAATAGTATGCACCCTCTATATTATTTGACGCTTAAATAGTTTACCTGCTGACCATATATACATTTAAAGCTGACCGTATTTATTTATTCTGCTGTTCGTATTTTGCTGATGAATTAGACTTTTTTGCTGATCAATTTGCATTTATTTTGCTGCTCGATTAAACCTAAGCCGAACTCAAACAGTTGAATCGATCTTGACATAATTTTATGAAAATTTGATATGTATATAAGATAGTGAAATATGAATATAGTAATGCTATTAAAATAAGAATCTGGTTACTTTAGAGTCGTTGGGCAAGCAGAGCCAAGCACTATAAAAAACTGATTATGTACAGAATTTTGAAATATGTGATTTAAAAATTGGAATACGTGATTTAAGATTATTTTTTTGTTTTCAGATTTAATTTTTTTGCAACTAAAGAAAGTGTAATACTAATAACTATGGATATGCTTTATAAAAAACATACCTACTCATAAAAAAATAAGCACAATCAGATCCCAACAATTTTTTCCCATGTTAAAATTTGTATGTTCCTACTCCTCTGAAACAGACTCGATAGATATAATTTCACCTCCTAAATAAACTTTTAAAAATAAATATTTGAAAGCTTTTAGATGTTCTTCTTTTTTTCCTAAAGACAGAAATTTGCTTTGTAAATGATAACGAAGGTAGTCTGCTTCATTTTTTGATAAAAATAATATATGAAACACGTAGCAACAACACCACTTGAATATTTCAGTTACATGAACAAACAGTATTGTTCTTGACATTTTACAAAAATATAGAGGGATTAAAGATTTTAAAAAAATATAAAAATTCCAAAAAGATAACTAATGCGCCTGTCTTCGTTGTATTATGGATACACATTTACTACAGTAAAAGCGTCGCTCAAAACGATCGAACCGTGCATTTCGGGTAGGCAGCAATTTGTTTTCTGAAATTCATAGAAGGGCCTGTGGTGAATATAAAACTGAGTTTTCGGGACTAGGGGTGTTGCCGTTTAGCCGCCATCTTGGAAAAAAGGTCAAAATTAATTTTTCGATTATCTCTGTAACCGTGAGGCACACAAAAATTTTGTAAAGACCATTTTTATAGAAAATTTTATTTTCTACAATTTTTATTTGAAACATTTTGTCAGAAAATCGATATTAAAAAAGTTATTCACAAAAAACTGTGGAAAATTAAGGAGTGGAAAACTTTGAGGCCATATAACTTTTCTATTTTCAACCCGACAAGATTAATGCTTCTTATATTTTTCATAGGAAATTTCTTGACGAATAATTTGACGTACTTATTTTTATTATTAAACATACAGTTATCGAGTTTGCGCGCTGTAAAGAAAGGTAAGTGAGGTATGTAAATAAATAAAACTATTATTATTGGTTCAGTTGGGTACATTATGTCTGGTAGTGGATTAGAAGAGTTGCTAAAACCAATTTATGCTGATAATTGTGTTAATAATATTATGTCTGGCCACGCATACGCAAGAGCAGTACGAGGTCACATTTTGGTGCACGTGTCTTTGGCAAAAAAAATTATGGAATTTATTGATTTCACTAATGAAGAACGAGACTTAATGGACAGTATTGTAAGTAATAAAACACAGATTTTACAAGCAGCTGAAATCATGGCATTTAAGGAAATAGCTACTAAATTCGAAGATGCTGTTACAATGTTAGAACATAAAGGACCAACAGCCAGGCTCTGGATACAGTATTTCAAAATGATCACGCTTTTAAAACAATTCATTGAAGCTGAAAGATCTGGTAACTGAACCCTTCATTTAGATTCAGTTCAAAAAATGCTCCCTGTATTTCACTCTAGTGGGCATTTCTTGTACGCAAAATCAGCTCAACTCTACCTACAAAATATGCAAGAACTAGACAAACGTATGCCTCCACAAGAATTTGAGGACTATACTTCTGGTGGCCGATTCACTATCAAACGGTCAAACAAATTCTGGAGTGGAATAATGTCCGACCAAACCATTGAACAAACACTTATGAGGATGATGAAAACGTCTGGTGGGTTAACTCATCGTGGAATATCTGAAAGTACGCTTGCTTCCTGGATACTGGGAATGATATCATTGCAAGACATCTGCGAGCAAATAGAAAATTTCTGTAATGTTTTCTTGGAATATTCGGAACAACACGTCGATCACAGAGATACACGAGTCATCAGAGATAACGAAGATGTTGAAAAATTGGATCACTGGTTGGCATCTTATGACCCATTTTTGGAAAAATCGGAATTAATATCAGTTTTTACTGGCATTATTGCCTCAGATTATATTAATTGTGACCGTGCAATTGAAATTGGAAAAGCCATGATCTCTCAAAATATTGACAAGAATTTCAGTAATTTATCTTTCAACAGAAAAAATAAAGTGTTTCCTTTGAGCGCAGTCTCAAGATCTATTGAAGTGGATAAATCTCCAATAGTAGTTAATCCTTTGCTTATTTTCCAAAGAATATGTATATCCAAGCAGTCAATCGGCGATATAAAAGAATGCTTTAAATACGAACTTTCACCTTTCCCATTATCGTTGTTTACAGAGGACGGTATGCGGAAAAGCATGAAATCCTCTTTATTCAAAGCATTTTTACCACTTAGTGCACCCGTGCAGCTTGGAGAAAATAAATTCTTCATTATTGACGGTGGATACCTTCTCCATACAGTTGTGTGGGAGCGGAACGTATCATTTAAAGTAATTTGTCAAAATTATGCCAAATATATTAAAAATCATTTTGGTTCATCGGTAGGTATAGTTTTTGATGGTTACTCTAACGATCCAAACATAGCTGGCACCAAATCGTGGGAACGTCTTCGGTGGTCGAAAAAGCAACACTGTGCAGATATAATTTGCAGTAGCAATAGTATTCCGACAATCCCACAAGAAAAATTTCTTTCAAATTAAAATAACAAGAAAAATTTAATTACTCTTCTAAAGAAAGAACTGCTGGAATGGGACTATAATATCAAGCAAGCAGAAGCAGACGCGGATTCACTAATTGTAAATTCTGCTCTGGAGAAGTGTGATTTGTACGGCTCCGTAACAATCGTTGCTGAAGATACAGATATACTGCTGGTTGATTTTGGGCGTAACAAATCAAATGTTTTTTTCTTTAAACCAAAAAAGGCAACACGCCTGATAAAATTTACTCTACATCGAGCTTGAAGCATGGGGATGTAGTAAGTAATAACATTTTGTTTATTCATGCTTTTTCTGGGTGCGATACAACATCGGCAACCTACAGTATGGGCAAAATGAAATTTATATATACTCTTGAAAAAAATTCAGAGCTGGCTTCAGGAGTAGAATTATTTCAGAACGAAGAAGTAGACCCCATTTTATTGAGTGCTGCTGGAGAGCGGTTTTTTATTGCTTTGTATGGCGGTGATAAGCATGAAGAATCGATCAATATATTGCGGTACAAACGATTCGCGAAATCAACAATTAAAAGTAAATTTAATCTTGCCTCGCTCCCGCCCACACAAGATGCAGCTCGTATGCACACATTCAGAGTGTATCAGCAAGTACAGTCGTGGTTGGCAAGATACAAAAATCCAGAATACTGGGGCTGGAGGAGAACCTTACGAATGTTCATCCCTATACAATGCAGCAATGAACCCGCACCTCCCGAGTTACTATAATTCAATTTTGTAAAACATTGTTCTTTTAAATAAAAAAAAGGGGCGTTTTTATTAAATAAATAAAAATGGATGAGATTTGTTATGAATGAGGATTAAGCTGTTAAAAGAAATATTACAAGAGAGGGGCTTTAAGCGCCACGGGTGGTGCGGAAAGGTGTTAAATTTCAGGTTAATATGTAATATCTATTTTTTCATAAAACCATACTAGCCAAAAAAGGTAAAACAATATAAAATTATTGTATTTTAAAATTAATATGTCACTTAAGAGTCGACGATTTTTTAGTTACAATTTTTACCTACCTACTTTTGGAGAGCTATAACTTCCTAACTAGAAGTCGGATGATAAAATTTAATACCTCAAATTTTTCGTTGAAAAGTACTCTATTAAAAAGATAAGAAGCATATTTTTTGTCGGGTCAAAAATAGAAAAGTTATCTGGCTTCAAAAGTTTTCGTTCCTAAATTTTTCATGGCTTTTTGCTGATAACTTTTTTGTTTTTAAAGTTATATAAAAAAGTTTATAACAAATTTTGTAGAAAATGAAGTTATCTGTAAATAAGGTCTTTACAAATTTTTTGTCAGACTTACGGTTTTGGAGATATTCGAAAAAATAAAATTCGACCTTTTTTCGAAGATGGCGGCTAAACGACACCACCGCGGATCCCGAAAACTCGGTTTTACATTCAACACTGACCCCCCTACAACTTCCAAAAAAAAAATTGCTGCCTACCCGAAATGCACGGTCAAAGTACGCTTTTACTGCACTAATTATATATTATAAGTATAAAACAAACCGCTCAAGTAATAAAACAGTTTACTTTGTCTTAATCCATAAGGAGGAGTATTAGAAAAATCTTATCGAAGTTATTAATAATGTTGAAATATTTCAATAATTGAAAATTTTATAGACATACACTCTCAAAACGATTTCTTTCTTCAAAGATTAAAAAAAAAAATTTTATTGTTTTTCTTTGTAATGCCAATTTGTAATGCGTCTTCTGATAATTGGCAGCAGCTTGGCTGTGCACATCAGGATGCGTATTCTGATATTTAATTACAGCCTGTCGGTGTGTTTCCAAGTTATTAGGGTTGGTTTTTGCATATTTTTTCTGAGCCTGTCTAACTTGATTTTTCCTTATTTTGTCTGTGTACGGCCCTACGTTTCTTACCTTTTTTTGCGATACTGTACACAAAGTCTGTGAACTGAATTCCACAGAAGTTGTAGAATCTGATTCAGAAGAATACAGAGCTACACAATGAGATTTTTCAACACGTTTCGTTGCTTTCGAATACACAAAATTATATTTTGTAGTGGAATTATCCGTCGCCACAGGATTCAATTCATTAGAATATAGGTAAGCATCAAAATGACCATTTGATAGATTCTGTGAAAAGCGAAGGCGTTTTATCGGACAACCGCGAGTGCCTGCATCTACATACAATTCACCATTGCGATAAATTTCAAAAAGAAAATTATATATCCTTCCTGGCTGCGACTATTTCACATAACCCACCATCATATCCGTACAATACTCGTCTGCTGTGATATAATTGTCACCATATCTATTGTGCGACATAACAGAAAATTCAGCCCAATTAGCTACAACTTAGCTCACAATTTGTTGATGTACTTGTACACCATTATATCTTGATAGCCATACATCAAAAAAGAAAGAGCTCGAAATAAGCAAGCGCCGTCCCCAATAATAGGTACAACGATTTGTTGCACCTGCTCCCCGTAAATATTAATCATTTCTACGTTCATTTTACTTTTTATTTTGCATAAAAAACTATTCTTAATTATAACTTTAAAAATAGAGAAAAAGAATGGATAATAAAGAACCGACTAAAAAGGTGAACCACAATAACAAATCAATTCTTATAGTAGCACTACACTCTCGTCGAGGCAACACGAGGCGACGCGAGGCCGAGAGTGTAATTGATGCTCTCGTGTTACCTCGCCTCGCCTCGTCAAGCCTTGCCTCGCCTCGTCAGGTCTCCGATCTGAGTCGGTTTTTTGTCACAAGTCAAAGGACACAAGACACGAGGCGAGGCGATCAACTACACTCTCGCATATACTCGTGTGTTGCTATTGCATATGTTGCATATCTGCGTATTATTATGTTTTTATACATAACCTAAAATCATGCCTTAAATTTACAAAAACGTTATTTTAAACTTTTTTGTGTAATATGCATGAAGAAAATTATAGGATTCAACAGTACATAGAACTGCAGCAGCAGTTATTTGAATCCATGTCACCGACATCACCCATCTTGTCCATCTATGATTGACATTTCAAACTATACGAACGCGTATGAGCGGTATGAATAACTGAGTAACGAGCGAGAGTGTAGACGGTACATACTCGTGTTGTCTCGCCTCGTCAAATCCTCGACGAACGTCTCGTCGAGGCGACCTCGCGAGAATGTAGTGCTACTATTAAATTCTAATTTCAAAAAGTCGGATGAAACATTCGATCAAATATACATTTTAATTCAAAATAGTACAAGTGAGAGTAGTAGAAATTAATTACTTTTTAGGCGATAAGAATTATCCAAATTGCTTTATATTCTAAATATAAGAATAAATTGAACTTTATAATATTTTCATTTATACGAATTTGTAAAGCTTACGCTTTTTCGAATAATTTAAATATTGCCAGTCTTGTTTTATCTTAACAATTCACACCTTAAACAAATGAACCCTAAACAATTTCAAAATTACCAGTATACTAATATCATCAATTTCCTCATTTCTAATAATTGCAAAAATGACAGACTTCCATATAAACTTTCATCCCCTGTTTCACCCCCTTAAGAGATGAATTTCTAAGAACACAGAAAAAGATTACTTTTGTTTTTAAACCAGTAACCTAACACCAATTTCCATATTTCTAACTCAAAAAATTACAGATTTCTATGAAAATTTTCATCCCCTATTTTATCCCCTTAGAGGGTGAATTCCCAAAAATCCCCTCTTAGTGCTCACTTACGTTACATAAGAAATCCCTGTGCAAAATTTCACGTTTCTAGGCCCAGCGGTTTGGGCTGTGCGTTGATCGATCAGTCAGTCAATCAGTCAGTCAGTCAGTCAGTTTTGATTTATATATATACATATATATATATATATATATATATATATATATATATATATATATATATATATATATATATATATATATATATATATATATTAATAAATATAAGTATATATATATATATATATATATATATTTATATATTTATATTTATATATATAAATAAATATATATATATACATATATATATATATATATATATATATATATATATATATATATATATATATATATATATATATATATATAGAGAGATAACTAAAATTTTGTTCTAAAAATAATATTTTTTTTATTTCTCAGTCCAGAGTTTTTAATGGATATAATTTTATTATTTACAGGAAATATTTACAGTAGTTAGTTTTTTAATAACAAAATTATTAACCTGATATAATTTATATAATAATACGGCCAAATAATTTTGTTTCTTAAACCATAGTGCGATGATCCGGTTCTCATTATTTTATTTTTGAAATATTTGGGGTCACGCTGAATTGTTTAAAAAAATAACTCGCTACTCGTTATACATAGCGCTTCCACTATTTGTTAAATGTTATATATTTTGTTATGTAACTGAATAGAAAAATGTCAAAAATTTTTTAACGTTCCCAGCACCCCCACCAGCACTATAATAAATAATGTTGTGAATATGATAATTTGTTCTAAATTTAAAGTACGATGAAAATATGTATAAACCGTAAACATTCAACTGAAGTTTTCAATTATTTTGAATGAGCGTAAAAAACTTTAGAAAAATAATTTGTTTTTCTTCACAGTGCTCCCGTTGTTTGTTATATATACAAACGTTATATCGTGTAGTTGCAAAGAAAAATATTTAACATCTTATAACGTTCGTAGGGATCCACATAGTCGAAAGCTTATATATATTTGCTACAATTTAATTACTACAAATTTGGGCACAGAAAGTTTTGGGAATTTTCCATTTTATCATATAGGTACAAGGCTAAATCGAATCTAACTGAATTTTGGAGCAGCTGCAGTAAATCAAAGATATATAAATGTACGTAATATCAAATTTATTATATGCTTCATGTTTAAAGGTTTTTTGAAAATTTTCCTTTGTATAGAGTCATTAATAATTAAGTATTTTTCATGTATTGTATTACTTAGATTGTACATGTTAGGTTAGGGTTAAGTACTAGTTGTAGGTACCTAGATTTAAGTGAAGTATTATAATTACATTAAAATTTTGTAAAATATTGTACCGTTTTTAGAAAAAATATATTTCGTATTTATTTCGTAAATTTATTATATAGTTTTAGACGTTGCTGACCGAAAATGTTCTTTAATTCATTGGCAACGTGATTATAGAAACGTGATTATAGAAATGGTGGAAACACTAAACATCTAAAAAAAAAAATTAATAAATAAATAAACGAATAAAATAAAATAAAATAAAAATAACAAAAAACTTGTAGAAACAGAGTAAACCAAATATTTCTTTTTACTTATTTATACACACTGATAATATTTTTTATATTGAGTACATCATCATCTGTGATGATACCTTAAGGGAAGATTCGCTAAAAAAAAAGTTATTCGTGATATAATTATTCGTGATAATTATGTTCGTTAAGGTGCTAGAAATATTCTCCTAAAATTTTATTTAAAAAAATGAAAAATCAAAAAGTTATGGGCATTTTAGTGCACGCACTTTACTATAATTCAATTTAAAAACATCAATACTATTTTCTCGAAAGTACGTTTTTCGACATCGTTCCTCGTATATCTCAAAAAGTATTTGAGATATCGACATAAGTCAAAGTGCATGTTTTTCCTCGATACCGTCATTTTGGCAGGAATTAGGAACTTTTGGTTCCGCAATATATTTTCAAAATGGTTGCTGTTTATAGTCGAGAAAAATCGGTGATTTTTGAACATTTATTTTCAAAATGCGATTTCTCGTTGATTTTTTATTTTTTTTCTCAGATCCTAGTTAATGCCATAACTGTATATGTATATTTTCAGAAAATTCTTGATTTTTAATTTTGGTTCACTGGAGAATTTCAGAACGCGAGGAACATCAAGGAGGAAAAATCTTGCAGTGTCGACTTCAAAGCCATTTATTCTCAGCCCATTTTTGAATTTTTCTTTTAATTACATTTATAATCTCAAGACATGTAGAAACAGTGTTGTATATTTAGATTTTTATTAAAATATTTATTTGTATAAAAAAATAGTAATAATGGTCGACTTTTAATGTTTTTTGGCAAATCTCCCCTTAAATTAGCTGATTTTTTTTCTTCTTTTTGGTCGTACATAAACCACTGCTTTCTTCGAAGACTAAATGCTGTGTAGTGTCCTATTAGTATTTTATTTAAATTTTTTTTTTTTAAATTTGTTAAAGAATGTATAACAGCCCAAGATTATTATGTCAACATTTAAAACCGACTGGAGTTATAGACTTGTAAATTTCCGTCCCGCCGACTCTAGTTGTCAGCTGAGTATTAGTTTGTACCAAGACCATTTTTTAAAAAAATATTTCTGATAGTGGCACAGCGGTCCAATTTCCCAGAAAAACGGACAAAACTGAGAAAAATGAAGTTTGTAATTTTGCACTTATTACCCCGTAATATTGTGGGGGAAACCACTGCACTACCAGATAAGGGAAGGTCAAACACATTTAACTGAGCACCGGTCTCGTACGCATTTTCTAGTTGTCCGTTAATAACTTTTGTTTGGGTATATTTGAAATAAAAAGAGATGGAAGTTGAAAATGAAAGTGAGTAATCATTATGGATATGTAATAAAGGGTAATCTAATATTTCTATAAGGTGTACTTATTACAGAGAAAAATTGCATTGTTAATGTGTTCATTTACAAGAAATAGTAATGAGTTTGATCGAGTTGGATGGTTTGCTTTTTTTGCAACAAAATATGAAGTATGTTGATTATTTAAAAAACAAAATTCTTGCCCCAATGTGCCCCTCCGTTTTTTACACCCGTTTCAGTTTTTTCTTGTCTTACTTCATATTCATAATCACCGACTTTGAAAATCTTTATATAAAATCCCAAACCAGACCATTTGGTTGACCATATAACCTCGCTAAGTTAGCCTCGCTATTTTCTTTTTTTCAGACAAAAGAAGTTGTGTCGTATTGTGTTCCGGCTTCGGGACCTTTACTCTTTTTTTGTTGATCCATTGTATTTTTAAAAATAAATTTTTTGAAATTTTTCAAAATATCACACGAATAAAAATAAGGTTCGAGATTATTATGTATATTGTTCCGCATTTACAGTGAAAAAGTTGACCGCCTTAAGTTTTGAAGTAACAGTTTTTTTTTTTCTTAATTATTCAATAATTAATAGTGTAATAGGATTTGAAATGAAATTGCGATATTAATTAGTATATTTAAAAAAAATTTGCATAGTGTTTAGTAGAATTTATAAAATACAATGAATTTAGCTGCAGATTTCTTAAGAAATTAGTTGAAATTACAACAAAAAATACTTTGACCAATATTCACTATTTATTAAATTTAAAAATAAATGACACTGATGTATTAAAAAATTTGAAAACTATTTTTAGCAGATTTTGAAAATAGGCAACTTATAAATCATTTGTGAATGATTCACTTTACATTAAAATCCGTAGAAGTGTGCAATTATTTGACACCATGGCTTAACAGATTATTTGACATCACTAATATTTCAAACGTTTGTAAGAATATTATATGGTTTTATGTTTTATTAAGTTTATCCAGCTCGTAAGTATGTATTAAAATTTATTAATAACTTTTAATTAGATTACTACAAAATTTATAACGGCGTGGCCATGAAACAACATGTTTTTTTCGGTTAACCGTTTTTTCTGTTAGTAAATTAAATATTAAATCGCAATATAAGATCTATATACGTATAGTTTGTTACATATAATAAAACATATATTAAAATTGTAACGAGACCATTTCTGTACATGGAATATTTTTTGAAAACTGTACTCGTAAGTACTGTAAGATAGTTACCAATGTAGATCTTAAAACAGCGATTTTTAAAATTTTTGTCTGTTTTTCTGTTCACGCATCACACAAAAATTACTAAACTGATATTAATGAAATTTGGTGTAATGATAACTTATTACCTGGGACTCGGCCGTTTTACTCCGGGAAAATGTTTCATTCCCACTGGAAAATAGAAAAAACCATTTTAAGCATGTAATGCACACATTATGCAAAAACTATTGAACGGATTTTTATGAAATTTGGTCTGATATTAACCTGTTACTTGGTCAACATATAAGATATTTTTTATTACGGTAAAATGTTTCCCTTCCTTAGGAAAATATAAAAGCCATTTTAGACATGTGCAAAATTATTGTTTTACATTAAGTTCTGTACAATTATTACACTTATATACTTCTCATTTATTTTATAACAATGCGTCGCGCGAACGACGTCTCGGGTACAGCAAGTTACCCATAAAATTGCTTTTTGAAGTTTTAACTATAACAAGATAATTATTGGGATAAAATGTATGAACCCTTTTCTAATACCGAAGCTTCGGAAGCTTTTCTAATAACCTGTTATCAATCGCCTGATTTCTATAGAAAAACTGCCTCAGTTCTTTTTCCTCAAAATTTCATAATAAACAAATTAAGTGAGCTTTATCATCCGACAATATCTTTTAATATACAGGAAACTTTTATAAAAAATATTTTCAAGTTTCGATTTGATTACTGCAAGGGTACAATATTTAATTATGTTTCAACCGAAAGTTACAAACGCCAAATAAAATTAAATATCTGTTTCGGGTAAAATTGTTTTACCTTTTGTTGTAGCTCACATTTAATTTTCTTTTGAATAGGACTTGATGAATATGCGGCGTCTCCATATATAACGAATGACCAGTCACAGGAACCGTCATTATTTATAGAGGTGAAGCTTGAAACCAAATTTAAAATGAAAGAGCGGCAATTTTCATATTATGTTGATATTTAGTGCACTGAAAAAGTAATACCTTAAGTCTATCAAAATTTTAACTGTGTCTCTGTACATACCTATACAGAAAACGATCAAATTCATATAATTCGATTGAAAGGAAACTTCTAAAGAAACCGTGTGGGAAATAGCGGATTATTTGAATTTATAGATTTCAAAAATTTTAAATATTTCCAAAATTAACAAATATTTAATTCGTAAAAAATATCAAATCATATTATTTCAGACAATGACTGACAAATCTTTTGTCAATATTGCAGCGACAAAGTTCTAACTAACTTTCGTAGCTAGAGGATTTATTCATACAAAACACATTCGTAAGTCACAAAAATCAAAAAATAATAAAAATAAAAAATAAAAAAATTACTGCTCTGATAATTACTGTAGTAATATATCTAATATATATACATATACATATACACATATATGTATATATATACTACTCAAAACAAAATAAGGGCCACTCATGTTTTTCTGCATAAGTTTATTTTTATATAAGTTACAGTATAAGGTATGCTTACATTTAATTAAGGAACTAATTTTTTACTAAATAAAATTAATTTTAATAAGATTAAATAAAAAATTAATCCATAATTACATTTTTTTAGGATTTTATCATTTTTATAGTCATTTTTACAGTCATCAACAAACGTTCACGCTTTGAGTAAAAGCATACATTATGCAAGTTTTCGGTGATTTAATCTCGAGTATGCCCTCCCCTTTTTAAAACACATTCTTGAAGCCTCCTCGGCATGCTTTCAATAAGATGCCTAACGGTTTCATCAGGAATCTACTCCCAACATCTTCTCAAGACATCAATCAGTTGTTGTTGGGTGTTGTGACGCCGTGAGCCAATATAGGCAATGTACACATCATGTGTGTAATGTCATTTACATAAACTAAAAAAATATTACTTAGCTTCTAACATGCGCGACATCTATTACCCCAACTGATAACTAACTTCAGTTCTAACATTGTATCTAGATGGTGTTGCGTTTATCTTATGGTTGTTTGATAATTGGATGTCGCGCGATGGGATTAAAATGAATAATATGATGATTTTACGACGTTATTTAATGGTGCGTTAGGGCGTTATTCGGGCACTCAGGGGTGACGTTTCGATAAACATAGTTCGGTTTATTCGCAACAATAAGTTGTACAACCTTTGAATCATATAAAGTTATTATTATTTTTCATTATGTCGTAATGTACAACGGTTTTTTATTATTTAAATAAATTCTAATATTATGAAATGGTGCAACTAAGTTTTTTATTAATCGCAACCCACGAACTATCCTTTGGATTAGAACAATAAAATTAATAACATTTTTAATATTCACACATCATCAGTGGTGTATTTGGGTCAATTGATTGTTGCACAAAAGTTTTAATCAACAATAATAAAACTCAAACAACCCTAACCACATATCATCGTACACCCAATTCGCCACAGTGTGCACATCCTCTCCGGTTGCTCTGACTCGCCGTTTTAATTGATCCCAAAGATGTTCTATTGGGTTCAAGTCAGGGCTATTTGCAGGTCACGGTAAAACCTGTATATTAGCCTCCATAAGGACAGTTGTCGTTACTCGAGCGGTATGCGCTCGGGCATTATCCTGCATCAGGATAAATCCGTCGGCCGCTCGTTGTGCAAAGGGGATCACATGGGGTCTGACAACCTGTTCGATGTAACTTTGCGCCGTTACAGTACCCTCGTTCAGGAAAACAAGCTCAGTTTTGCCTTGCAAACTAATTCCACCCCAGACCATGACATTAGGACCGCCAAATCTGTCGCGTTCATGAATGTGACGATCAGAAAACCTTTCCCTACTTCTTCTCCACACTCTTACACGTCGATCATCACTAAAAAATTTCACCTTGCACTTATCCGTGAAGAGTACGTGACGCCATTCCTCCAAGCCCTATTCAAGGTGTTCACGTGCAAATCTTAAACGGTTTGCACGATGCGCTCCGGTCAGTTTGGTACGGATTACTGGTCTTCTTGAACGTTGTTGGTCTTCATGCAAACGATTTCGTATGGTCTGATTACTGACAACAGTACCAGTGGATCAATGTAAGCGATTTTGCAGAGTACCTGCGGTAACAGTCGGCTCACGTCGTGCACACAGTCGAATATAATGGTCTTCACGGGCAGTGGTAGCACGAACTCTTCCTCAGCCACGGTGCCGGGTTACACTACCGGTCTGCTGATACCGATTCCAAACATTTTGAATAGCCCTTCGTGAATAACCCAACTGCAGAGCCACGGAACGTTGAGATTGACCACCCTCAATCATCGTTACGGCTCTGGTAGCAGTAGCTTCGTCCATATGGTGTCGAATTCTCGGCATTGTAAAAATAAATGATTGAATAACACGCCAAACTTCAAAAAACAACCTCAGCAATCAATAATCTAGCGCAAACTGATTTAAAATCAAATTCAAAAAAATAAGTAAAACTAACCACTTGACGCTGTGCGAGACAAAAAAACGTTTAAATCTTGATATCATTTTAATAAAAAGTTATAAAAAATAAACAACAAAATCTAAAATGAATTGATAAATTTAATATTATTAAAATTAAAATAAAATTAAAAAACTGGACTAAACCAAAGGACGGTCTATTAACACAAGATTAAAAATATAATTGAATTTCACCACTTCACAGACTGTGCCTGTACGTGTACGCATGTAGTACCAAATAGTAAATACGTATGCCTTTCGATAGACAAAAAACAGAATGTTTCCCTTGAATAATTGTTTCAGTTTTTTTATTATTATTAAAAAAATACTGATTATATTTTAGTAATTTTTGTATTATTAGGAAGACTACTACATTTTACATAGAGATAAAAAAATTTTTTTGCAAAATTTTTCTTAGTTTTTGAGTTATAATGGTGTAAAAATATGGAAGATTTCCATACATGTATGACATAGATTGTGTCAGTGTGTGGGGATGTATAAAAATGGAATGTTTGTTACGCATACACACAAAGCCAGGAGAATCGAACTGTAGTTTATCTATTTTGTATACATACGTACGTATTTCATTCTCTCTAACCACATACACATAATATAAGCTTAAATATTTATCACGTATATGCATACGTATACATTATTGTAAACGTCTCTAAACGTATGTATATTGGATATCCGTAAAAGTAAATACGTTTTGTTTGGAAATGTGAATGTATGAAAATGGACAATATTATTGTATAAATTTCATAATTATTTTAAATTTTATAAAAAATTTTGAATTTTGTGAAGGTTAGTTTTTTTTTGGGAGACACTGTCTCCCTTGTCTACTCTCACGCGTCGCCTCTGGTTAACTTCTGTCCTTTGCTTGCCTCGTGTAATACAGTAATTTCCCGTTCTGGTGTGTGTCCGGTGTCTATTAAGTGCCTCGTAAAAGCAGAGTCGGATTTCTTATTTCTATATGACCTAAAATGCTCTGCTCTCCGGGTTTCAAAGTTTCTGCCAGTTTGACCGATGTAAAAACCATTACAATCTTGGCAGTTTAATTTGTAGATACCCGATTTTTTAAGTTTATCGATTTTTGTTTTATTGTTATATATTAAATTTCCTAGATCAAAGCCTGATTTAAATGCTATATTTATGTTTGATTTTGCTAGAACTTTTTTAATTTTATCTGATATTTTACCAAAATATGTTATAGTTTTAAAGTTAGTTTTTGGTTCTGGTTTAACGGAGGGGTAAATTTCTTTTAAGATTTGTTTAAATTATTTCTTAGCTATTAATTTATCGATTAGGTTTGAATTATATCCGTTATTATTCGCTATTATTTTAATATTATTTATTTCTGTTTTAAAATTTCCTTCCGACAAAGGTATATTAAACGCGCGCTGGATCATTGAATTGTAGGCTGCGACTTTATGTTGATACGGACTTATTGAATCATTTGGAATTGTAATACTTGAGTAAGATGGTTTTCTATATATATTGAAATCAAGCTTATTGTTAATTTTGGTTATAGTCAAATCTAAAAAGTTTATACTATTATCTTTTTCTATCTCTAAGTCAAATTGAATTTTTGGATCTAATGAAGTTAATGACTCTAAAATTTTTTTTAGCTGGCGGATCGATCCATCGAAGCCTATAATTATGTCATCCACATATCTATACCAAAATTTTACATGTTGTTTGGTTAGTGTATTATTCATTATTATTTCTTCTAAGTTCGACATATAAATTTCCGCCAACAGAGGGCTCAGAGGTGACCCCATTGAAAGGCCACTTGTCTGTCGGAAGAATTTATTGCCGAACTCAAAGTAATTTTGTTTTAAAATTGTATTAAAGGTATTTATTAACTCGGATTGTTTTACTGGATTTTTTATCTTATTGTTTTTTATTTCGCTAATCAAGTTTAGACACTCCTTTAGACACTCCTTAGACACTCCACTAGATTAATTGCAGGCTGCACTACCTAGTTCAATTTATTGGGTCAGCAATACAGACTATTTAAAAAAAAAAGTACTTTTCGTAATTGTCTTTTGTCGTAAGTGCTATCTCATAAAAGACCTACAACGCAACAAAAAAATAACGAATTTTTTAAAGGCTTAATAAGCGAAGCAAGTTATAAGTATTCGAAACATATTAGCGCTACGAAAATGGAGTTTTCGTTATCAAAAATTATTGATATCGAAAATAACGATATTTTCAAAATGGAAAAGTAAGGAAAGAAAATCTTCGAAATATATCACACCTGCTAAATTATACTTTTAATTATTAAAATCCCTCCTGATTTTTTTATCTCCTACGATTTCAGTAAACTTTATACTAACGTTCCAATAAAATTAGAACTAAGAACTAAATTAGTTATTCGTTATAACTAACAACTGAGTTTTTCAGTTATTAGTTATTAGTTACAAAAGAATAATTTAGTTCTTAGTTATTAATTATAGTTATTAGTTATAACTAACATCTGGCCAACACTGCCAAATTATGATAAGTTGTTCGTTATCGATAATGTTCGGTAACAAAAAGTAGATTTTAACAGTCGCAATATCTTTGGAATACCCACAACTTGCAAATTAAATGGACGTTTTATATATATATATATATATATATATATATATATATATATATATATATATATATATATATATATATATTTTCACACTTGTAACACTTGCCCCTCTTCGGGGGATTGCTGTATTAAAAAAACCGTAACTCACTGGAGTTCCCTAGAATGAATTAACTCTGGAGAAAATTGACTATTTGGTTAGCTGGATATATTGCTAATTTGTAAATGAATGGAGAACATATTATTATTTCAAAATTCAATTTCAGTTTCATCTTTACTGCTTTCTGTTTATTAAAACAAAGTATAAAGGAATAAATAAATAATTACGTAGAAACCTTTTGATAGAAACACATAATAAAATTATAAAAATTTTGTAAATAAAATTTAAATTTACATAGGTGTAAGAAAATACAAAAAAGAGAACAATAATTGCTTGCGAAATTAGATATTTTAAATTTATTTCAAATAATTGAATTATTTGTACGTAATATTATCAGTAGAATAATATCGCCATCGAAGAATAAAATTACAAAGTAATGAACAATCACAATTCACACGATTCAATAAATTTAATATATATCTATACAGTCAACGACAAAAATAAAGAGATGTTGTGCTTATGTTTTAAATTTATTTAATTCAGATTCACAATACTGCCTCAGTCACTTTTTAATTAAATTTCAATTATATTTAGAAATATTGGGTAGACAAATCAGAAATAAAGTTTCAAAACTGTTTATTGTTATTTATTACAGAATATATATATAAATTTTGTACAGTACCTACCCATAAAATTTGGTATTTCATTTTTAAATCCCACCTTTTCATTTAAATTACAAGCTTTTTACTACGTCATATCTATATGTCATTTTGTCATTCTTTCTTTACTAATTTCAAAAAAACTGAAGTTTCATAAAACTGTCAGTGTTATCTTTCAATCGTAAAACTAGTGTTTAAAAATTAAGTTTATTATTACTTGTTAATTTAGAGTAGTTAAAGTACTATTATTGAGTGAAGTTAAAGAAACGCCGTGAGCAGCGGAGCCCCATCACGGAAGTCGAATTTTTCCTTTCATGTTCGGTATTGAGTGTCTACAAGCGAAATGTAATTGAAAGTCCACAAGCGATTTGTCATTTTGGTGGTTTCAAAACTGATGATGAGTGTCCGGTTGGTCGGAGCTTTAAAAAAAGGTTTTAAGTTTTTAAGGGCTGAATCTCAGTAAATTTCAATTTTGTGCCGATAGCAGTTAGCAGGGAAAAAGCCAACACAATTCGTACGAGGGCATTCCTACCCATGCTTATCCGTCAATTGCCTTTGTGTTTTATTTTTAAATATTAAAAAAGGAACTTAAATAGTAAACTGGAAGGCTTTTATGAAGCTATTTTTTCTTTCCAAAAAATCCAAAATTTCTATTTTATAATTAATAAAAATCCAAAATTCCTAATTTATAAATAAACAGTGACTTTAATAACATTTTTAAATTACGTAATATGTATGTATTTCATTTGTTATAAAAGTAAATTCACTTTTTTTAAAATTTTTTAAAATTGCTATTCGCCTACTTGTATTTAGAATAAAAATAATGCAATTAAAACACATTTAACAATAGCATTCAATTCCGATGTAAAAATGGGAGAAGTGGGGGAAAAGTAATGTGGACTCTCTAAAAGGTACTAGCTGGATACTGACTGAATACACGTACGAAATTTCAGCCTTCTAGGTTTCCTTAGAGAGTTTCTAGACGTGTTAGAAAACGAGCAAAAAAATTAAGGAAATACTGGCGTAAAAATCGTGGGGGTAAGGGCTAAAAGTTGAAACCTCCAAAAAACAGTGTCTGGCTATTAGCTTAACCTGTACACAAAATTTCAGCCCTCTAGGTTTATTTGGGGAGATTTTGACCCGAACGAAACTGTTAAAAGATAAGAAAAATCATGTTCTTTTGGGTATAAAAATGGTGGGGGTAGGGGTTAAAAGTCGAGACCCCCAAAAGGCACCCCCTTGATACTAACTCAATCCGAATACAAAATTTCAGCCCTCTGGGTTTATTCGGGTGACCTGTGCGAGTGGTACAAACTTCGAAAACGTCAAAAAAGCATGAAATTGTAGCTTAAAATGAGGGGGGTGGGGGTAAAATATTAAAACCTTCAAAAAAGCACAACTTAGGTATGAATTCTATCAACACACCAAATTTCAACCCTCTACGTTAATTTTGTAGGGCTGGGGGCGTGTTAGATCCAGCGAAAATCGTTTTTTTCCCCCCTACTCCCTCCAAATCATCTAGGAAACTGAATTTTGGATATGTTGTAGATAATTGACCGAAACATTATTTTCAACCGGTTTGGAAAATTTTTGTTGCTTTTCCGACCCCCCACCACCCCCTTAAAGGTTGGGTCGGATCCAAAATTTGACCCCACTTTGATAGTATTCTTGTGCATCGGAATGAGCCCCATTTACCAAATTTGAGCTCTTAACTTCCATAGGGTGGCCCCACACATATTAAAAGATAGCGGGAAAATATATATATATATATATATATATATATATATATATATATCAGACATTTTTTTTCTACATATTCGTATTCTACGGGCCCGAAAACGGATAGCGCCCCTACTCTCGCCTCTCGCGGTTCTTGTCGTATAGACTGTATAAGTCTAATTTTTTTCAAGGAAAAATTCGACTAATGAGGGGGGTGGAAAAAATATATAAAGCCTCCAAAAAGCACAACCTAGATACGAACTTTATGAACACACCAAATTTGAACCCTTTAGGTTAATTCTGGCGGGCTGGGGGCGTGTTAGATCCAGCCAATACCGTTTTTTCCCCCTCTAATCTCTCCAGATCATCCTAGGAAGCTGAATTTTGGATATGTTGTAGATAAAAGACCGAAACATTATTTCCAGCCTGGTCTGGAAAAGTTTTATTGTTTTGTTGCCCCTCACCAACCCCTTAAAGGTTGGGTCTGATCCAAAATTTGCACAAAATTTGACCCCACTTTGATTATATTGTTGCGCATCGGAATGAGCCCCACTTACCAAATTTCAGCTCTTAACTTTCATAGGGGGCCGTACGCATATTCAAAGGTAGCGGTAATATATATATATATATATATATATATATATATATATATATATATATATATATATATATACAAGGTGGTCCAGAATTATGTACCGTAATTGGTAAAGCTCGTAGTACGTTCAAAAATAATGGTACCTTTTCATGTACACTTTTTTTCAAAACTCAATAATAAGGGAGATACAACTCTCTAAAGGGGTCAAACGAAAACCATTATTTCTTGAATATTTTCCAAACGCTTTTGAATAACAGATTGATATTTTAGGGGTACTTATTTTGTGTTAGGAGGACTAAATTTATGTCAACACTTATTCCACCACTCATGACTAAGGGGTGGTTTTGGGTGGCAGGTGTGAGTTATCACGTCTTTTCTTTTTTAATTTGCAATTATTTGAACAAAATCCTTGATAATATGATTCGTCAGACAATTTCACGCAAAAAAGGTATACTTGTTACATTTCGATAAATATTACCGTTTTCGAGTAATTTAAAGTAGAAGTATCTATTTCCAAATTATCCCCTAATCATAAGCGATGGAATAATTGATACCATAAATTTAATTATCTTAATGTTTATATGCGCCCCTAGATTATGAATCCAGTAATCAAAAGCGCCCAAAAAATTTAAAAAAAAAAAGAAGTCAGTTTCGTTCCACCCCTCTACATTTTACCCCTCTGCTTTATCTCCCTTATTATTGAGTTTTGGAAAAAAGTGTAAATGAAAAGGTACCATTATTTTTGAACATACTATCATCTCTAGCAATTACGGTACATAATTCTGGACCACCCTGTATATATATATATATATATATATATATATATATATATATATATATATATATATATATATATAGTCAGACATTTTTTTCTACATAATCGTGTTCTACGACGGATAGCGCCCCTACTCTCGCCTCTCGCCGTTTTTATCGTATAGGCTGTACAAGTCTAATTTTTTTAGTTGAAAAATTCAACTAAAAAGACCGTTTTTCAATAATTTTTTTTTTATTTTTCCCAAAGCTCAATAATAAGGGTGATACGTCTCTGGAAAGGGATGAAACGAAAACCATCTTTTCCTAAATATTTTCTAAACGCTTTTGAATAACGTATTGGATAATAACTATTTTTGATATTTCGTTACACATCCTTTTGCTTTAATTATTGCTTGCAAGGGATTAAGCATTGATGCCATTAATTTTGTTGTAAAATCTGGACTGATTTGGCTCTATTCATCAATCTAATGCTTTAATTAAATCCTGTTTTAGCGAATTTTCAGAATGAAAATTCAGCTATTACAGCAGCTCTTATGTAAGACCTAAGCCCGGGACTATGGCAGAAATTTGTTTTGGAGCCTCTAGAACCCGAAAATCTACTTCACTAAAATTTATATATATATATATATATATATATATATATATATATATATATATATATATATATATATATATATATGTATTTATGTGTGTACGCGATAACTGTCGAACGAAACACCCAACTGGTATGAAATTTGGTGAAAACCTTGCAATCTCCCAATCGTTGGATGAGTTCGTTAGCCAGACACGTCGGATGCCCGGAAGTAGGTTTTTTGGGCACTTTTGGCAAAAAGTGTCTAAATTGCAAAAAACATTAGAATTCAAAGGTTTTTTTTATACCATTGCAAAAAGCACATGAAATTGAACAAAAAACGTCCTTAGAGCGATACTTGTTTGTCAACTGGTTCTCCAGAAAAATTAAAAATAATTTACAAAATTTTGGGTTAAAGATTTTTTGTCTTTGTCTAACACCAGCTTAACATACTCCATATTATTTACTTTAATTACATGTATACCGTAGACTGCGTTTAGATTGCCCTGAATATGTATTAAAAATTGTTGATCCGATTGTTTTTAAAATACTAAAAATAATATCTAAAAATTATAAGAGAATCATTATATAATGAAATTTTGACCAATTATACTATAATTTTTCTTTAATCGAATAAATCTTTTATATTATCTGTGAGCATAAACGGGATTTTATATATCTATAAACAAACTAGACAACTGTCAATATCTAGATTGTCATTTTGTTTTTGTTTTGAATTCAAATGATATAAGGCGTTCTAAAACGAAACTCACCTAATTCGTACAAAACGAGTTATTCAACAAAAAAAACTGGAAAAGACAAGTTTTATCACAAATTACTAGCTAGGCCAGTTTTGCTATAACTATAATTTGGAGTAAACCCCTGTTTGATTAAACTTCTAAGCAATGCAAACTGAAGAATTCAATTTCCATCACCAATTCATTTTCGATCGAAAGTAAAAAAGGTTAGTTTTAGTTTCAACGCCTCATATTATTTCTACTGAAAAATGATAAATTTTTGACATTTGACATTTTGTAATATAAGTAGTATCTCAGAATGTCACAACCATTAAAATTCCATATTTTTTCAAATATGAAGAAGGGAATATATAAATAATTGATCCCAACATGAAAGATTTTTGTATAAATTTTGTATAATAATAATAAAATCGATTCACATTTCAAGGTCACTTGATTAATTAGTATTCTAAATCTGTTCAAATGTATTTTGTTCAAATTTTATGTGATATAACTTATGTGTATTTTGAAAACTTATCATCTTTCTGTGTGCCAGTCCTGTGTATAAGAATTTCATTTTCACTATCGCAGAAATATCACAAATTTCATAAATTCATATTTTTTGAAATTATTTATTTCACAGAAAAATCTTAAATTATGAAAAAGCTAAGTAATAACACCATAAAAAAAATTAAGTAAAGAAAATATTTATTTCAAATAATAGCCTGACTATAAAAGCATTTATTATTTTATATGCAATTTAACTCAAATGTCAAAGTTTTTCACAAAACTTAAGATTCATAACATTCACGATTCTTTAGAGACCAAATCGATACAGAGATCGTAAAAAATTTTCGGGATCGGAGATGGATCTTTTCGAATTTAATTTTTTTTTTTGATATTTTTTCAAAATTATTGTAAAATATGTTTAACTATTTATGTTGCTAAATAATTTTACCACTGTTATGATTCATTTATAGAAAATTGAGTCAAATTTTGGATTTATGGGATTTTCTCCTGCATCGATTTTTGGTTTTACGATTCGAAATGATCCACACGATCGATTTTTTGGCCAGAGATCGGAAACCCTAATAATAATACTGTGGCCACAAGCTAAAGTATCTTAGGTCTAAAATTTTTATTTTGCAGAAGCTTAAACTACTGTTTTTGTGCTGTAAAATTTTTATTATTTGAGTTAAATGTAGGTCAACTTGGCATTATTATGTAATATTGTAATCTGAAAATAAGTAATTAAAGAATACACATTTATTCGTAAGATTTTTATTTTATTTTCATTAATTGAATTACACAATTGAATGAAATGCATTGTGATAAATTCAAGAACAACGACAATGAATCCAAATGTTTTTTTTAAAGATTTCTTAAATAATAAATACACAGTTATGTTAAAAAAAATTATGTCACAAATAAACTAAAAATTATTCACAAAAGAATGAAAATTATTCAATTTTTAGAACACTTTAATATTATCACATAAGATTTAAATGTATATTGTCTTATCACTGGTTTAAATAATACATGTAATTAATATATTTTTATATAATTAATTAGGTAAATTGCATTTTGACACACAAACATTTACACATTTCACTATTTCAGACAATGATGTCAGTCATTTTGCGTCTGCGTATTAAGGTGTCCGATGTCGTTGCGCGTCAAACCATAATAATTGGGATAATATTCATATATAGCAACGCGGGAAATAATTTAATTTTTTAAAATAGATTTTTATATTTAATATTTTATAAGAGCCACAGAAATAAACAAAAATGATTATTTTTGATAGTTTTATGGCTCTAAATGGAGAAAAATGTGAAGCTTTTAGGAATAATCGTTCATAAAATTTTTTAACGTGGGTATATCAACTTATATTTCCTAAACTACATGAAAAAAACATTTTAAATCCGTGTTTTCATCACTATGAGCTTAAGATTTATGCTAATTACACCCATTAATGTTGGCTACCTATATATATAAATATATATAGATAAGTATATACCAGGTGAGTTTTTTGAGAGTTGCCATTTCTGTTACAACCAAATTTTTATGACCGAAATGGTACTGGAAAAGTAACCAGGTAATGTAACCAAGAAAAATACTATCGGTTGAACTAGCCTCAAGTACATATGCATATTTTTACCGCCTAACTGATAAATTTGTGAAAAATTAAAAAATTAAACTTGGGTAAAAAAAATTTTTTTGCTCATTTATGTTGTTAATTATTATTAATGCATTAGGTCAGTTTTATCGTAGAATTAATATATAGTCTCATTTAAAAATCTATAAGTTTGTATCATAGCTCGAAAACCATAAGAGCTATAAAGCTCCTGACTATAGCAATCGGTTGCCTTCGTCGATATCTACAATTCTTATTTGAAAAATTTTTCGATTAAATCAACGGTTTGGCTGTAATAAAAATGGCAACTCTCGAAAAACTATAGTATGTAAATACAGTATTTAATATGTTTTTTGTGTGTCCTAAAACATGTAGCTTTTGATATACGAGGTTGAGAAAGCGTATGCGCGATATGAAATCCTCCAGTATCTAATTTATGAAAATTCGCTATGTTATGCAGATGCTGCGACAGAGGTATTTTAGAAATATTACGTTTTCTTTACCTAGATATTGGCCATGGATGTTCGATAGGTTTTACATCTAGTCACTGTGGAAGTGTATGAAGTAAATGAGGTATGTAATACAATACATCAATACTGTTTCACTATAATGCCGAATGTTTAGGGTCATTGTCCTATTATTCCCATGTATTTTTGATTTGAGGAAGGTTGTTTATTATTTTGGGAATTGATCCACAGGTTGTTCATACGTAGTTTTCTTGTGTTTTGAATTAGGTGAAATTCAGATGAGTTCAGTTTCTTAACCACTGCATTTCGGGGCCAATTTTTAGATTCTCCAAGAGGTGAGCATATTTTAATCGGTTTGAGGTGGATTTTCGCTCATAAAATCGCACTCCTTGTTTAGCTTGTTACTTCTTTTGTAGACGATGAGATATCAAATCAAGTAGGCGTGCACATCACTACTTGTTTGATTTAATATCTCATTGGCTACAAAAAGAAATAACAAGCTAAACAAGCAGAGCGATTTTATGAGCGAAAACCCACCTTTAAGGGGTTAGGGGTAGTCAGCGGTGTGAAAAATTGAGCAGGTATTTTAAAAAACTTTTTGGACAGTAACGTAAAATCCCCTATACCGGAACGCGCTTATATGTCGGAACAGTTTTGTCATTTATATATTAATGAAGTTATTTCTGAAAGATACCTCTGATAACAAAAATTATTATTAATAGAATGATTGTTTTTCAATTTAAATTCACCTCGCATTTAATGTTTCCTTATTTAATTAAAGAAATACATATACATATTAAACAGTTTTTGCTAAATGTGTCTCTTTTGCTTTTGATCAATGCTTATTAATAGAAACACATGCATTATAAATTTCAACATTTTCCAGTTAATTTTCGAAATTAGCGCAATAAAACTATACAAATAATTTTTATTAGTCCAGTTAAGAGATTATAAGAGCTAAATCACCTTTATATTTGGTTTGAATATTATTTATATATACATATATATATATATATATATATATACATACATATATATATATATATATATATATATACATACATATATATATATATATATATATATATATATATATATATATATATATATATATATATAACTAAAAATTTATATTATAAATAGTTTTAATTTCTTTTTGAGTCTAAAATATTTACTTACTACTTTAAAATCGTAAAGTTTTTAATATTTTTTACTTATTTCGGAGCGTATCATCAGTTTGTAAATAAAAAGATATTGATATTCTTTTTTTACAAAATACATAGATGGCGAAACCTTATTTGTACAAAATACAGTATTTTGATCGTTTATTTCATCGAATATTTAAACCATTCTGTGTTTCCTACTTTGACATTCTATGTATTACTAGATGTCACTCTATGTTATACATTCCACGTGTGTTTTTTTAAGCATTCCGAACTAATGAACTCTGATATGGGTGCCTGCATTATGTGAAAGAAAAACATTAATAATTAAAAATTGTTGGGATGTATTTGTTTAAAAACATATTCATTGGATTAAAAAAACTTGGTTTCGTGCTTATTAAGAAAAAAAATTGGTGTTTAATTTATTTATTAATTTTTATACGCCAGTTTAATGACACACCTAAAAATAGTGTTTCGGTGTAGGGGTTTTTACGTTAGTTGAATTTATTTTATAAAATAAATAATACAGAATTATTATAATTATTATATTTTAACTTTATTTGACAAAAATTGAAAAAAAATATTATTGTAGACAAAGTTATCGCCATGTTTGTTGCACCCCGTGCCACATTACTAGTCCATTGAAAATCAAATTGGTAAAAGAAAAAAAAAAATCGTTAGTTTAATAGTTAATCTAGTGCCCGATGGAAGCTTTTTATTTTCTTGTAAAATTATACAAAATGACGGCCTCTGATAATTTATTTTTGGATTTTCAGGGAAAAATTCAATAGTTTATTGTTTATAAAAAAAAAAACACAAATTTTGAGTTATAGGCTATTGACTATGTACAAAAAAACAGGGGGAAAAGGAACTAATTTGTAACAGGTGTTTTATTGTTTCATATGTTCAGTTGTACCCCAAAGATGATAAATTCACAAAGTGCTATTAAATTTAGGCGTGCGTTTTTACGAACGGCGTAAACTTATCGACGCTTACGTTTTTTAACTATAACTCAAAAACTATGCATTTTTCGTAAATACACATGATATGAGTTTTTGTAGAGAATTAAATTTCCTATCGAAATGGCACTTTATGAACTCAAAAAGCTTTTTTCTCAACAAAATAAGTCAAAACAATTATTTTAAAAAAAGCTCAAATTTTTCAATTTTTCTTTTTTTTAAAATTTTTGAGTAGTACTATTTTCTGAGTGAATTTAGGTATAGGGATTGGTTCACAAAAAAGAAAGCTGATGTAATTCCCGTCAGAATGGTGACCGATCAAAATATTTTCGATAAAAACCGGCTGAGACACAGCCGTTCAAATTTACCTACTTTTTTACAATTTTATTTCTTTTGACTTTTATACCATATTATTTGTAATTTTTACACAAAAAAATTATTTTTATTGAGTACAAAAATTATTTCTGCTTTACCAGAGGTAACGATAAAAGTGGTAACGATAAAATTTTGATATTCGTATGATCTTAGGTATAGAAAAAACTTTAATATTGTACTAATTTATAGTTCTAATTTTTTTTAAAAGTTACATGTACCTATTATATTTCTCTCATAATGTTTTCAAATTCAATATCAATATCTTCATCAACATCATTTTGGACACCCTCTTCTGTCATTTCTGGAACATCCGCATTTTCACAATTTAGGCCCATACATTCTTTGCAGAACATGGAGCAGCTAATTCCTATAATTTTCTACAGCCGCAATTTACGTAATAGAATCAAATCGTAATTTCTCTTTATGGCATTAGGGCCAACAGTTTAGGTAGTTCTCGGTTATAACTTTTTCAAAAATTATCAAAAAGCACAAAATTTTCTCTAACCAATTTCCCACTAACTTCTGATGCCACTAAATATCACGGTTTAAGGACGTACCACCAAATTCAACAGTGGGAAGGAAATATTTTAAATCCATTTGAGTGGGGTTGGAAAAAATCTAAAAATGGATTAGTGCCAATTAAAACAACAAAACCTCCTGCACTGTAGAATTTACTGGAACAAATAGCTTGCGGGTGTATAAAAGGTTGTCACGGAAATTGCAGCTGTAGAAAATTAGGAATTAGCTGCAAAGAATTTATTTGCGAAAATGCGGATGTTCCAGAAAATTGTGAAAATGCGGATGTTCCAGAAATTACAGAAGGAGATGTCCAAAACGATGTTGATGAAGATATTGATATTGAATTTGAAAACATTATGGGAGAAATATAAGAGGTACATTTAATTTTTTTTTAAAAATAGAACTGTAATTTAGTACAATATTAAAGTTTCTTTTTATACCTAAGATCATATGAATATCAAAATTTTTAGCAAATAATTTTATCGTTACCTCTGATAAAGCAGAAATAATTTTTGTACTCAATAAAAATAATTTTTGCGTGTAAAAATTACAAATAACATGGTATAAAAGTCAAAAGTAATAAAATTGTAAAAAAGTAGGTAACTTTGAACGACTGTATCTCAGCCGGTTGTTATCGAAAATAGTTTTGTCGGTCACCATTCTGACGGGAATTACATCAGCTTTCTTTTTTGTGAACCAATCCCTATACCTAAATTCACTCAGAAAAAAAGTACTACTAAAAAATTTAAAAAAAAAGAAAAATTGAAAAATTTTAGCTTTTCTTTAAATAGTTTTTTTGACTTATTTTGTTGAGAAAAAAGTTTTTTGAGTTCATAAAGTGCCATTTCGATAGGAAATTTAATTCTCTACAAAAAATCATATCATGTGTATTTACGACAAATGCATAGTTTTTGAGTTATAGTTAAAAAACGTAAGCGTCGATAAGTTTACGCCGTTCGTAAAAACGCACGCCTAAATTTAATAGCACTTTGTGAATTTATCATCTTTGGGGTACAATTGAACATATGAAACAATAAAACACCTGTTACGAATTAGTTCCTTATTCAACTACATAGTCAATAGCCTATTAAAAAAATCCTTCGATCTGGTACTACATAGATTAACTAGGGGAAGTGTGCCTAATATCGCACCCATTTTGAAAATTGTAATTTTCTCTGCTATTTTTACTTTTTAGTTAGCTCCACTTGTACTTTTGTTTAGTTCTTTTAATGTTCTTGAAGTATTGAATAGTTGCGAATTGATTAAACATGTATATAATTTATTTTTTATAATTAATGAAATAAACTGATTTTGGCCGCTTCATGAAATGTCGTCTCAATATCGCCCACCAATAGTTGTCAAAATGTCGCCCTGTACGATATTGGGCTATTACTTTTGTCACAATGTTAGACATGGTTTATGAAAAAATAAAACACATTTAATAAAGGTGAAATTATCTAAACTTGAACTGACGTCATTAACAAATGAAATAAAACTAGAGGTACAATTTTATATTGCTATAGTTACCCAAATACCAAAATAACAAAAAGGAAAAGAGACAGAAAATTTTGGTACGTCTAATTTTGGTGAATTTGTTGCATTTGTTTAATGGCGTTAGTCCAAGTTTAGATAATTCCACCTATACGAAATAATATTGTTTATTCTTAAGTAACAAAATTTCATAGAATTTTACATTAATATGTTTAATCATAAGCAAATTAGATATAATTTTGTAGTTTTACTTATTTTACGCTTTTAATTAACCATCTAAACAATAATCTCAAATAAATGTTTTGTAATCTTCCGTTCCCAAACACTGTTCGTGACACCAAACGCGACACTTTGTACAAATGATCCATTTTTCGCCCTTTTTGTCTGTTGAATACGACTGATCACAATAGGGACATTCACAGTCATTCTCGCTGTCGTCTTTATCAGTTGAAACAGTAAATGTCAGCTCCCTTACCATCCAAAACAAACATATCATATTGTACACTAAACTAATCTTTCACCGTGCCTAATATCGTATGATTACTGTAGGTGGACGATATTTGGCATATCTTGAAAAATAAATATGGCGGATATTTCAGCTTGAAGTATGTCATAAACTAATATTATAATTATGAAAACACAAACTGTACAATACAGAGAAGTTATTGTTACAATTAGCAAATAAATATCACTTACCTCTCATCATACAATTAGATGCATAAGTAATACCTCCAAAATATTTGAAATCAAAAAAATTAAAAAAAGTTTTATAAAAAAGGCAAATAACTTGGTTACCAATCACATTCAACACTTGGCCTCGTCTAATGGCTGCCAAAGGGCAAAGAGTTAGACTGATTGTCACCAGAATATAACACCAAAGGCAATATGGTGGTATGCGATAATAGGAAGATGTATGATATTAGGCACACTTCCCCTATTGAACTAATCTTTTTTTCTTTGTTTGATTGATTTTAGATAAAATAATAAAATGTTGTGATGGTCACCGCAAAAAGCGACGGAGTCCAACAAATATGGCGATAACCTGGTTTACATTAAATATTTTTTTCTTTTAATATTTGTAAAATAAAGTTAAAACATAATATAGTAAGCCTGTATTGTTTTATAAAGTAATTTAAACTACTATCAAGAAAAAAAATTTTTTTAAATACTCAATTTTTTTATATTGCTGACTACCCGTAACCCTTTAATATGTGATTGCCACATTAGTTCTAATTATTTTAGGTATCTAATCTGTTTGAAAATTTAAACTAATGATATTAAAAAACAGCACAAAAATATGCATGCAAACTAGTGCACACAAAAGGTGCTAAATAAAATTCATATAGTGAATGAAAAACTATCAAACTGGTCTCGAACCCGGATCTCTTGGTAACTAGTTAAGCACCTTACTCATTAGTCCACCGAACTGAAAACTCACCAGTATTTCGTAATTTTTCAAAAATACTTGCTAAAAATTACACATTCACCAAGTTTCCTAAAAAAAATATTTTTTGCCTTTTAAGGTATAAACAATTGAAAAAATCGCGATTTTTGGCAGTTTTCTTGCAATAACTAATTTTTTATACATGTCTTATCCTATTGATATGAAATAGAGACAAGGAAAGTGTCATTCTTTTTGCCTCCATAACTCATAGAAGTTGATACTTGTAGACTGTAATTTTACAGGATTTCGGAATAAAAGCGTAATCGCTGAAATAAATGAATGCTTATTCCAAATCGTACACTCTCAAAACGATTTTTTTGTGCAAAAATTGAAAATTTCTTTAATTTTTCTTTCTTTAAATCAAAAAAGGTTTCTTTGAAATAATACCGTGATTTCATTACGAAAAAATTCATATTTTTTTGAATTATTGTTTTACTTCAATGAAATTTTTTCTTTAATTTTAATAAATTTCCTAATTTAAGAAAAAAATAGTTTTAAGTGGAAAAAACTAATTTTTTTAAATTGAAAAAAAACAAAATTTTTAGAATAAAAAGAAATTTTTTTGATCCAAAGAAGTTTTTTTTCAATTTAAAGAAAAAATTTCTTTGTATGATGTTTTGAAGAATCAATTTTTTTAAAACTAGTCAATTGCGTTCTTTGAAATTATTTTCTGAGCATGCGTAGTCACATAAATATGTGTATGTTATACACATACGTGTTGCACATTTTAAGATGGCTACATAGCTACATGTGATTGAAGCGAAATAACCAAACAATTTATTGAAATGGTGATTTGTTTTTAAAATAAATCAGAACTGATTTTAGAAAGATAAAAACAACATTTTAAGTTGAAAAGTGTTGGGAGAAAGTATTTCACTATATGGAAATAATTTTAGATATTAGTCATTAAAAAGGTTGGTACAATTTGAAATTTTTCTAAATAAGTATAGGTTAACTATGTTAATAATTTTAAATTTTTTTATGAAAATAGGATTATATATACGTGTCATATTTTAGTTAACCTACTAATTATGTCATAATTATGTGCACTCTATATTGTTATTTATTTCAACAGTTTAACAAATGTGTTTTTTGCTTAAATACAATTAAAAACATTATAGGTATATAGACTGACAAATAAACAATTCGTTTTCTTTGAAACAAAAAAAAATTTTTGCTCTGAAACAAAGAATTTTTTGTTCTTACGAGCATGCGCAGTTACGTTTATCTGTGCGAAACAGTTAAAATGGCTGCAATATACAGTTGAGTAAATTAACCAGAATAATCATGTAAATCGTTAAAATAATGATGTTTTTAAAGTAATTCAGAGCCATATTTCATTACAGTGAAGTTTATTTTAGTATTGCTATATTGATTGTAGTTAATTTGACATTTTTTATTTATTTTAGTTAATGTACTTACATACGCACATTGTTAGAGTGGAATAAAAAATTTGAAATAAAATGGAGTGATTCCCATAATTCTTTTCAAATTGTGAAAATGAGCGCAAACAAAGGGACATTCACGAGCAATACGTGCAAAAATCAGTACAAATTAAATACATGTAAGTATTATTTCTTTTAAGTTTCTAAGTAATTTTATTTTACTTTAAGGAGTATTATCTATTTGAAAATTTTTTGTTGAAATTTTAGATCAAGCCTTTTTAGGCTCTGGATACACTCGGTTTAACTGTGAGTTAGAATATTTACGATTTTTGTGCGGAAATGATAATGCACTGTGTATCAAAGTGGTCGAGAATTCAAACTCGGATGTAGCAAAAACCGCGA
This sequence comes from Brachynemurus nebulosus, assembly GCA_035578155.1. Classification (NCBI taxonomy): domain Eukaryota; kingdom Metazoa; phylum Arthropoda; class Insecta; order Neuroptera; family Myrmeleontidae; genus Brachynemurus; species Brachynemurus nebulosus. Next base: position 72,297,565 of record JAPWDM010000001.1, on the reverse strand, counting down.
GATGCAACACTAAATCGTCCGAAAATAACTCGAAACAAACTATCTCAATTCGGAAGGACAGTTATATGGTGCTGGGATAACTGGCTAATGGTAAAAGTCGATATCTTTAAAAATTCATATAGAAAAATGATTTTTAATTTTAAAAAGCGTTTTTCTCAAAATCGTGTTTCTAAAATTCGTACGCAGTAGAACTCAACAATTTTCATTTAAGGTCCGTTTTTTCGTCAAAAGTCCATTTTATTGTTTCAAAACAAAGTCAAATTTGAAAAAATCGATATTTTTTAATGTCCATGTGTGCTTTTGTGACAAAACACATGCTGACAGTGAGAAAAATTTTATTTTGTTCTACATACCGACGTTCGTCAGTTCTACTACGGGCTAATTAGTACCTTCGAAAAAAGTAATCTTGGTTTGAAGTTCTGTACATAGCCATTTTGTTTTTAAAATTACAAAAAATAAAGCTTTTCTAAACTCTAATATATAATCAGTAAGTGGCCGGAAGGATTTTTTGGTTACTTTTATAGTTTTTTCTGAAAGTATAAATAATGATTTTGAAGATTTCGAGTAAAAACGATTGTATAAACATGGATCTGTTTTTTGACTGGGTGCAAATGATCATAATTGACTAAACCAAAAAATAGCTAGTTTACTTACTATTTACTACTTTGTTGTTGTCTGTAAGTGTATTGCACTCACTATAAGACATATCTATGACTTAAAATTTTTCTGTTTGGTACTCCTCTTACCTTTTTTTTATTTTTGTAGGAATTTTTATAAAAAATAAACGCACATGGACTAGATGTACATCACCTTTTACTGTTTCGGTTTCGACTGCTAGTGCCCAATCATCTTTTGATCCAGGGCTATCCAGAGCCAGATTTACATAAGGGCACTTGGGGCACGTTCTCCGGGGCTTTCACACAATAGGGGTCTCCACAAATTCAAAAATAATGAATAAAATAGAATTATTTTTTACTTGTCAACCTCACTTTTTGGAAAAATATTAGAAATTTTCCAAGGGGGCCTCCACATGGGAAGTGTCCCGGGGTCTCCGCAGAGGTAAATCCAGCCCTGGGGCTATAAATGCACCTTTAGTTATCACCAATAGGTACTAATTTCGTTGTCAAAACAACAATTTTTGAATTTTTTATCTATCACATACAAAAACCGGTTCAAGCAAGAATTACGCGGAAACTTGAAACTGATTTTATTGAAACTTGGAAGTTGGTAGCTTATATCCAAAATCTAGTCTTGGTCTTGTTACATGGACAAATTGTTCTATTAAACTTCTAAAGTCAATGGCTTAGCTACCAAAATAAAAAAAAGTTACAGGCTACTGCTCCTAAAATTCAATTTTCAAAATAAATCTTTTCTGATAAGTTATTTTTTTACTCTAGTTAATTTTTGGCCTGCGTGGTCCTTTTCTACTCAGCATACCTAATAATTATGTATTTTTATAATTTTGATATATACTTTTTAAAACTGCGATGTAATTTCAACAAATAAATAATTTTCGTTGTTTGCTTTTTTTTATTTTATATCCCTACTTATTTTTTCTTTTTGTTCAGACAATTATACGAAATGTAATAGTGTACTAAAATTTTTCTTTCATTTAATTATTATTCTAGTAGTAATTTTTTAAGTAAAAAATAAAAAAGTAAAAGAGAAAAAAGAATTATTATTTGTCTAAAAAATTTATTTTTATTGAACCAAATAAAGTTATTTAAAGCAAAAAAAGTTTTTATTTGAAACCTTAAAAATATTTTATTTTAAAGAAATCAATTTTTTTGAATTTAGAATTTGCTCTTAAAAAAATTCACTTTTTTTCTAAATTTGAAGAAATAAATTTATTAATTCAAAGAAACTAATTTTAAAGAAATCCGTTTCTGTCATCAAAGAAATTCACTTTTTTCAATCTGAAGATTAAACTTATTTAGTCCAAAAAAATAAAATTAAAGAAATTTCTTTCTACCACTAAAGAAATAGTTTCTTTGTGCGTATTGAAAGAAATTACTTCTTTAATTAAAAAAAATTTTCTTTGATTCAAAAATTTCTTTTTGAGCGTGTAGATAATTCTATCCAAATCTTATAAATATACACAGCAATACAATATTTATTACTTAGGTGGACAATAGGCATAAGAGTTGACCAAAATATTTTGAATGAAATTAATCACTTTTCAGTTTTTTAAGTTCTTAACACTTAAATAATTGTTTATTACATCACTGGCATTTTAACAGTATTGTTAACTACAGTTAAACGCTTTGTTAGACAGAAATAAATCCAAGTTTGGAAAACTAGGATGTTGACTGTCTTCTCAAACAACTCATACTATATGAAGATACGTAGAATACAATACAGTAGGTATGCAACACATACAATACGTAATTTTATACACAATCAAGTGCGTAAAACCTTGATTGTTATATATTATACTGATATAATCATATAAGGATATGGACTGTGTACGTAAATTACGTCACATATAATTCCTTGATACATAAATCATATACGTATTCAGTGTTATAAATTTTATGAGAGTAGGTATCTATATAAAATTATGTAAGAGTACAAGAAGAAAAACGGGAAAATTATTCTTAGTAAGGGAGACTGCATTGTCATTCATCGTTTCATAGGTTTAACTTATTGTTAGTAAAATTATGTTGAATTGATTCATTTAAATTTTACTCTAAGGATTTCGTAGTATAACAACGAAATATTCCTAAATTCGTCATTTCTGTGATCACATTAAATTCGCACTTGACCACTTTAAATGGTCAGTCGAATCTTACACAGTCTAATAGAGAGTGCCGTTTATTAAAAACTGTTTTTTATAATAATATTACGGTTATATATTTTGATAAAAATAATAACTATACTATTAATTAAATGGGTTCATATTTTTTAAGACCCCTTCCACCAATCTGTATTTTGTTGAAATTTTTACACATGATAATTTATTATATTACTAGCTGACCCGGCCACACGTTGCTGTGGCTCAGTAGTTATAATTGATTGAATTGATTTTTTCTTAACATTTCAAAGGATACACTGCACAATTATAACACAATACACAGTATAATTATAATTAATAGAATGTATAATCTAGAAATCGAAATAAAGCAGGATACATACATACAAAACGAAATCTACCAGGTGTCTACACAACCTAAATGTCAAACGATTTTAGATTAAATTATAGCTAACATTTATAGATCAATTCAATCATATATTCCAAAATTTTGTGCAAAATCAATTATTTATAGCACTTGACCCTGCTCGCCCAATGACTCTAAAATAACTATCTTCATATTTTATTAGCATGGCTAATTTCCGCACCGTAAGAACTTAGTATGGGCACTTATACCAGCAGTTTTACAATTGTTTCTATTTTCAAGTCACCAAGGCCATGGGAAACCGTTTTAACGTCACTTTCATCTTTCACAAAGATCTCAACAGTACTTAAGTAAAAATTGTCAAACTCCAGCTTTTTAATTTGCGCCCTATTTGGTGTAATTGACAGAAAATGTGACCACACTTTCATTTAAATTTGATATTCTGAAATTTTGTACAAAATCAGTTCCTTATGTGCTTCGCTTCGCTCGCTCGACGACTCTAAAGTATTATTCATATTTTCATATTTTCAAGTCATATTCCTATTTTTATAGTATATCTAAATTTCATATGTATGGAATTTGCTGAAAACAGCAGAAGTGCCAATTCATGATAACTGGACAATCTAGTTGTTTATTTCTTTATAGGATACAAATAATAGTATTTTGCACAGTAGATAAGTAATTTCATAGTAGTCGTAGGTAAAAATATTATTGGTGGTATCTATACATAGAAATACTTATTAATACTTACAAAAATTCCAAAATGCTTAGCAACAAATTAATTTGCATGATTTTTTTATAAATCTTTCCACAGATATCTGTATACAGTAATAAAAACTGATATTTTGCGGTTTTTCGTAAATTTCTACGGTTAGACTAAAAATTTTGTGATAGAACTATCCGTTCTTTTAAGTTTTCCGACCAGATTATAGATTGTTACCAAATTTGATTGATCGGTTCAGTAGTTTCGCAGTTTATCCTAGCCGTACATTGTGACATGAAGTTTTTGTATATATATATATATATATATATATATATATATATATATATATATATATATATATATATATATATATATATATATATATAGATTTATATGGGTTTTCGCATGGCGCATGGGTAACTTTTACAACAATAGTATATTATTCAACGAGCTGGTAATAACAACTATTACTCACGAAGATGAAATTGCTACACGAGGCGAGTGTCGTAATGTATTTGAGTGAGTAATAGCCATTACAAGCGAGTAAAATACTATACTTTTTCTACGAATTTTTTCCTTTTTGTTTTAAATAAAATTGAATATAAATTTTAAGTTAAAAGAATAAAATTTTTAGTCTGTCTCTAATTTCATTGAATATTTGTATATGTATCTATGGAAACGATCAAAATAAAATTCAAATTGTTTTGTTTGCTTACGCGTTACTACGCAACATATATGAAATTAAAACTTTTAGTTATATTATTTACAAAACAATCGCAAGTCTATTGAATAATGGTTAATACGGTGATTTCATTGGTCGAAAGGTATTGAGTAATGATCACTCCTTCCCACCTTTGAATAACGCCTAGCTTTCTCAACAATTACTGGATATGTAGTGAGTGTGTTCTTCAACAGGAGTAAATTTTTTTTTACGATCTGAAACCAAGAAAACGAAAATTCTTTGAATTTTTAAGTGATGAATCATGGTTAAATTTAAGTGAAATGGATTATATCTATTTTATGTTTACAAAGGTGCTTGGTAAATATTGATAAGATTAACTAAACTTGGTCTGACGTCATTAAACAAATGCAACAAATGAAGCAAAATTAGATGTATTCTCTTTTCCTTTTTGTTATGTTTACATTAAAGTAACAATATTTAAAAATGTTCGTCGCATTTTTTTTTAAATTTTATTTTAGGTGCATCGTACATCTATGGTCACTGGCACCTCTAATATTTACAATAACATGGTACATTACTGTGCTATTACACTATAAGTGTTACATAATATTTGTTAGTACATATCGATATATTTTAGATTTGGTTAAATAATTTTGCTTCTTTTAAATAGTATATTACATTGTTAATATGGTAGTTGTTTTGTGGGTTGAGAAGATCTTTAATCTGATCGGGCAGTTGGAATTTATTTCTTATTCGTTGATATGTCGGACATTCGATGAGAAAGTGTTTAACTGTTAGTCTGACGTTACATGTTTGGCACTGTGGTGGTAGTTCTTTCTTGTAGAGGTACTGGTGTGTTACGTTGGTATGGCCGATTCTGAGTCGATTTAGGATGATCAGATGTTGTCTGTTTGGCATTTCAGTTTTCCAAGGTTTGATTTTTGTCTTTATTTCTTTTAACTTTGCTGCTTGTTATTCCATTCTTTTTGCCATTTTTCAATTATTTTGTACTTAAGAACAAAATGTCCTTTATAATGTCTTTTGATGTTGCTCTTGTTCCTTTATAATGTCTTTTGATGTTGCTCTTGTGTATTTGGGAATTGTATCATCTGTGATTGCTTCCCTAGCTATTGAATCGACTGCCTCATTTCCTTGTATACCGACATGGGACGGGACCCATATAAATTTTATTTCCTTTTGTGAGTTACAAATTTCATGAAGAGTCTGTTGTATATTTTGGGCAATTACGTCGTAAGGATTAGTTTGGTTTATGGATGATAGGGAAGATAACGAATCGGTCAGTATAACGAATTTTTTATTCATATTTATATTTTTAATATGTTTTAGGGATTGGAGGATAGCAAACATCTCTGCTGCATATATACTAGTTTCATCTACCAATCTGAATACTTTTGTGGTTTCGTTATGAACAAAGGCGGCTGTGACTGTTTGTTCTACTTTTGATCCATCAGTGTATATTTCATCGTAACCTTGGTATAATTCCATTATTTCCCTTAAGTTATTTTTGATTAGGACTGGTGTTGTGCTTCCTTTTCTTTCGTTTGTTAGTTCGAGGTGTATGTGCGGTTTTGTAAGGACCCAAGGAGGGGTGGAAGGTATTTCGTTTTGTAGGAGGGTTGGTAAGGTATAATTGATTGTTCGTATAATTTCACGGAATCTATGGGAGATTGGTTTTGACTTATTTGGAAAATTTTGATAGTAATTGTAATTCACTGTAGATTTTAAGTAATGGTAGAATGGGTGTCCTGAATTTGATAGAATTTTGATACAGTAGTTTACTGTTAGCTGCTCTCTTCTGTACTTGAGGGGCAGCTCACCTGATTCAACTATTAGGCTTTCTATTGGTGATGTTTTTAAGGCTCCTAAGATTGTTCTAATTGCTGAATTTTGAATTGTATCTAATTTTCGGAGTATATATGGTCTTGCAGAGCAGTAAACTAACGTCGCATTTTGCTTCATTTGTTAATGACGTCAGAACAACTTTAGGTAATTTAACCTATGCAATAAAAAAATATTGTAAAAGTTATTATAAAATTTAATATTTTTTTGAACATGAATGATACATAATATTACAAATTGCATTTAGTAATTTTTCACAAGTTTATTAACGTAGTACCATCGGGGAAATAGTTTTCTAAGGAAAATTTTCAAATTAGAGAAAATCGATGTAAAAGTGTGCATCGAAATTCGTTCCTCCAGTTGAATTACATAATATTAACTCTTATATTATACAAAAATAAGTACCTAGATATTTTTACAATGCTGATAAAATAATTTTGTCATATAATTACACATATAAATAAAAGTTCTACGTAAGTTGAAAACAATTTCACTAATGTTTCTGAATTAACGTAAAAAACTATACACAAGTAAGGATTATTTTTATTCAGTGAATGCTATTGGCGTGAAAAGAGAAAAGACCACGCCTTCTCAAAATTTTGGCGTACCAAAACTAGGAAACTTTATATTAGACGATCCTCACTACTAAGTATTTTATGAATTGGTGACAAAAAACTACTGAGCTATATTGAGAAAAATACTATATCTTTTATTTGCGAAAAAACTGTGTTGTTAACCCACTCCCGCAAAATGATAAAGCTAATTCTTCTATTATAAAATCGCCTCGGAATTCATTTGACGAGAATTGTTCAGCGACACAAACAATATAACGAATTCAATGTAAAATTAAAAATTTGGGGGACAAGTCTACCCACACTGTCAACTTCCCATTGGGTGTCCTTAAAGACTAGAGACTACTGTACATAAATAATTCTTTTTCCATTTCGGGCAACTTCTCCCCTGGGGCCCCGATAGAGGCTTTGCCCCTTGCACCATACCGGGGGCTTCGCCTTCTGTACCTAAGGGTGGGGGCTCCACCCTTATCAAACAAATGATAACATCATTTGTTCTCAAGATATGTGAGATAAAATATATTTCAATAACAGTTTCTTATTTCGTTTTTTTTTTTTTTTTTTTTTTTTTTTTTTTTTTAATTTTATCATAATATACTGGCGTTTTTAACATCAAGGAAGGATCTTAGGCCATTAATGTTATGGTAAAAAATCCATATAATCTATGTTATCTTAATAAAGTTAATTCTGTTTTTTTACCACAAAAAACAAACCGCTAATCCGAATTTGCTGAAAACTTGATCTGGTCTTCATTTTTTGATTACGCATCTAATGAAATTAGTCCGGAGTTGATATCATCATTTGTTCTCGAGATATGCGAGACGAAAAAGAATTCACGAACGAACGAACGAACGAACTAACGAACGTACGCACAGACATCACGCTAAAAACGATGGATTCGGATTCTAGTGACCTTGAAACGGGGAGATGTGTCAAAATTAGCGATTCGTAAAATCGGACCCATTACAATAACTTCCCATGGGAAGTTAATAAAACAGGTACTTAATAGTTTCTAACGTACGGACTAGAAATGTTGGTCGCGTCGCGGGTTTTTCGGGTGGGCCCGCAGAAAAAGGTGGATCCAGTCAAGTTTCATCTTCTCGTCTCGTTCGCCTGGAGTGGACGAACAGCTTGAGACGTGATCTGCTCACGTGCCGCGCACAAAAATGATAAAAAATTCACTAAATAACCAACGAACTAACGAACGCACGCACAGACATCATGCTAAAAACGATGGATTCGGATTCTAGTGACCTTGAAACGTGGAGATATGTCAATTGTTGTAGTTTTTAAAATGGTGTAACATTTGCTTCGTTTTACTTTAGAAAAAAAGGTATTGCTATTTTACTGCAAAGAAAAAGGTCATTGAAAAATTATTTCAATATTTACTTTCAAATTATTTAAATTACTTGTAGATGCTTTTGCGCTTGCGTAAACCAAAGATAGATGATGACCGAAGATAGAAAATTTGTAGTTAATAAATTTACATTGGTTAGAGTAATAGATGTGACAATTTTTTTTCATGATTTCGATTATTCACTGCCACTGCTCCTTATGCTTGTGTTAACCAATGTGGCGATTTGCTTCAAAAAAGATAATGTGTACTCCATCTATTGTATGGTACATACGTATTCTAATATCAGTGGACAGTGGTGAGTGTCATCAGGTTTTAAAACAGCACTATCTATGAGAAATAAATTTAGGCCAGCCATGAGGCAACAATGACGCAATGCTTTACTTTTAAGCAGCGCCATCTGTAAATATTAAAGATTGGCCCGCTATGAGACAGTGGTGAGTCTCATTAGATTTTAAAACAGCGCCATCTGTAAAAGATAAATTTAAGCCAGCCATGAGACAATTATGAGGCAGTGAGAAGATGATACCTTACGTTTATGCAGCGCCATCTGTAAATATTAAGGATTGGCCTGATAATAGACAATGGTTAATTATATTTTTAATTTTTTATAGCGTCATCTGTAACTAAGAAAAAATGACCAACGACGAGGTACTCATGAGGTAAAATATTTTGGGAAAAATAGCTAACGATGAGTTCAGTATTAACCAGTTTTACTAGCTTAGGCCGCAATCTAAGAATTCTGAGATTGAATTCGGCTCGGGTGGTTTTCGTACGGTTTACAGGTTAATTGATAACGTCATACATACGGTTTACAGGTTAATTGATAACACTGAATTCCCATAAGGAAAAAGTTATGTCACAAGTGTGCTTCGAATAAAATAATAATACCAATTTAATCTTATAACTACTGTTACTATTGCTTTAACAACAATAATGCAGTAAAATAAAGAAATGAATGTCGCAATTTTCAAGCAGTTCACATTTTCACATAACAAATATTTGTATCATTTTTTATAAATTGAAAAGGAATTTTTTATTTTCTTGAAAATAAATATTAAAATAATAAAAATACCGAAAGAATAATTCTGTTGAAAAAATAGTGCAGATAATTTGAAGGAAAAAAATTATTTTATAAAAGAAAATTACCAAAAATATAAATATGTTTATCCAAAGAACTCTTGTGACATAACTTTTTCCTTATGGGAATCCAATGTTATCATAGTTAAGATGTAAATCGTATGTATGCATCCAAATGGGACACCTGGTAGATAAGGAAAAATAGTATGACGGGGCTTAGTAAATAATTGTAGCAAAATATAGGCGAATACCTTGTATAGGACTGCCCCGTACAAGACTATTCCTCTCAATCAGCAGTTGCTGCTTCCCCCACTTAATCACTTTTTCGAATTTTGTGCCAGACCTCTACTCTATAAGACCATGCTAGAACTGTCTATTATAAACTAATTATAAACTAACTGTAAATATAGGAATGCGGTGGTATTTTTGCGAAGTAAAATATTTGTTTATTATTTACAAATATAGAATACCATAAAGTAACGCTCAGATCTATTAATATTATATTGAATATTCTTTAAGATTCTACTAAAAACTAATCAAATTTATTTTTCAAAGTTATTAGCTAAGAAAAACATATATAAATATGTATGATTTAAAATTGTATAACCTCTAGTTTTCAAAAATAATACCTACTAAAAACATTAAACAATAAATTTTATGACATTATCGCGCACGAAAATCGCCCTCACGCGTCCAACTCCACTGTAGTTTTGAGCCAAGCTTTACCTACTAGTAAGCTTTTGTTAAGTAAATATTATTGGTGGATTTTAATATGAAAATTTTCTACTTATAAGTAATATAAATAAACGTAGATAACATGCTCATGAAACTATGTATTTCTTACTTCCTTTGGTTCGTATTTCAACCCTCTTGCTTATCTTTTACCATTCATGTAAAACTTTACAATTTACATTGTAATGTATACGAACTGCGCAATACCTTGCTCTTATACATAGGTACAGTTTTACGAAGTTGGTAAGGAAAAGAAAGAGTCGAATACATTACACTTATTATCCAACGTTTTCTTTCTTCCGCTGGATAGCACAGCACCATTCTGATCCCCTGGAAGCCATTGTTTTAACATATGCTTCCATCTGCAATCTTACAAAATGATCAGTTGGCACATACTTTTCTTATTATACATACATGGAATATACATATATATATATATATATATATATATATATATATATATATATATATATATATATATATATATATATATATACAAAAAAATGTTTTTCTACACAGTTTGTTTTTTCTTATATATTTCTCATTTGAAATCTGACATTCGCATATTTTAAAAGCAATATTAAATTTTTATAAAAATTTCTAGCTGTAAATTTCAGAAAAATAGTGGTTCTGTTTGTATATTCTTTAATGCCTTTTCAGCACGTCCAGCACAAGTATCATTTTTTGTATATTCACAATAGAAAACAATACGTTTTCTTTTAAACAGAAACGACCCATGGTCTCTATATCCAAATCTATGCTTTACCACCACATTCTTTCGTATTTATCCACACTGTACATATACTGTATATAATCTGCAATTCGATCGCACATATGGTATTGTATATGTACGTCCCTTACCTCATACACTCGCCACCCATAAAAATCATTCCGTTTTAAATGAAAATCAACTGTAACTACAACTTGATTATATATTTATGAATATTGGGTTCGTACGTAAGTAATGAAACATTCTGACCAACTTCCTATGCGTTCTTGCCTATACGTTGGCGAGAAGTCATAGATGTTCGTGACGAATATTTAATAATTGCTTGCATGTTTTTTAAAACGAAAATGTTAAAATTTAAGAAGTAAGAATAAAGTGTCTCATTACCTTCGTGTCAACACAATAAGTTTATATGAAAGAGAGATATGAAGTGGTAAGAAGGTACTCTAGACCGGTCATAAGGATATTTTATTTATTTTCGAAGTGTTTCAACCATCTAATCCAAATGCCCTTTTTAGTAGATGTAGACAATAGTAAACATACTAAACTAGATTATATATTTTTTCTATAATCGATATATTTTTCAGGTGATACAAATAGTAAAAAAATTCTATAAAAGTTACTAAATATAGAGCAATGTACCGTAAACACGAGTTACTTGAGCCCAGATTTGCAAACCATCTGATAATTTTTAAAATTTAGCGTAACTGTTATATTTATTTGGGATAGAGAATTCAGTATATTAGTCTGTATATGACTACGGTTAGTTTATTATATATTATGGATTTTTTTCTGATGGTTCATAAATTTTATAAGTTTTTAGATTTTGGTTCAAGTTAACCTCAAGATCGGGTTACTTGAGCCTAAACCTAAATTTCCAAGTGATTCCCATTTGAAAACAGTTTGAGACCATGCAGGATGTTGGTTACTAACTAAAACACATTGTACAAACATGTATTTATTAAAAAAACATGAATAGGTACCAAAACTGAAAAAAATTTTCAAGCAAAAATTGTTATGGATATTTATGAGTTAGAGTGTGTCTTTTAGTCTACCTAAAGAGAATAATCCTTTTTTGATTAGTGTAGGTGGAAGTATTTTCTTAAATATATCTTCCCATTTATAGTAAAATACGTCCCTGTTCTTGGACCACTTCCATGCCTTTTTAATTGGATCCATGTGCCATTTTATACCAAAGTTATAATGGGCTCAAGTTACCCTAATTTGAAGGTTATGTTAACTGGTTTATCAAAACCTTAAATTAGGAAGCTAAGGAAATAGCTGGCATATGAATTATATGCCATAAATTTGCTTTAGTAACGAAGCAAATATGAAAATTATACACTTACCTTACTTTGTGAGCTATCGAGATATTTTTTACAGTTGAAAGTTAGCAACATAACAGAAACAGCAACTTCAAATAGAGGTAAACAACACTCGCCTGACACCTAGTGTCAATTTTCAGAACTGCCAAAACATAAACACAGTGAACCTAGTGCTGTTACCTATCAGATAAACCTGTAACTTACTTTTACTACTGGCTACACTAAACACAAAACAAAACATAATACTTTTCCCATTTTGGGCTCAAGTTACACCTTAGGGCTCAAGTAACCCGTGTTTACAGTATTAGCTAGTAAACAGTCTTGGTCTTACTAGTCTGGCTGTTATAGTTTTGAAATAAAAATTTTTTTAAACATATTCGCTTTAGCATATACATCGTCAATTACCTTAAGAACGAAGAAAGATCAGAAGCTGAAATAGGTGCCAATGGTATATTTATTGCTTACCGATATCGTAACATAACTTATTTTTAAAATACCTCTTTGCGCGTGTCTATAAAGCCCCGCCAAGTCATAACCCCGAGATCCCACTTAGGCTATATTTTTTGCTATTTTTTTACCAACGAATTAATTTTTTTGCCGCAACCATTACCGAGATACAATGGCGGGGCTGACTTAAGTCTAAAGTCAGCCCCGCCACCCCTATATCTCTGGATCTGCTGCACTTATTCAAATTAAATTTATGGGATATTTTTTTGCTATTATTTTGCCAACGAACTGATTTTTTTGCCGCAGCCGTTACCGAGATACAAGGGCGGGGCTGACTTAAACCTGAAGTCAGCTCCATCATCCCTATTTCTTCGGACCTGCTGCACTTATTCAAATGAGATTTTAATAAGCATACGTATAAATATGTCAGCATGCTGTCATTGTGGAAGCCAGTTGACATGCGTGTTGTCAAGATCAACTGAAGACGACGATATATTGGCTGAATTTCATATACTCATAGGATCGGGTGAAAACTGTAGCCCTGGTTATCTTCGGGGAGCCGAAATCGAAAATCGCTAGAGAGAACATGAAACCCGGAGACCCAAACCCGCCGATGTTGCGAAGTAGTGCAGTAATGCACTCTGCATTAACGGAATACCGCCAATCAACTTGTTGCATAAAGACCCAATTAAAGCTCTTGAAAAAATGAAACTCACTATGCATGCCAATGTTATCAAAGACATTGGACAGTTTCCATTTTTTGTTGAATACGTCACAAATGAACAAATCCATACTTATAATAGTATAAGCCGATTATATGGTGGTACCATCTATGTAGATGCAACTGGTTTGAAAGTCCATCGGATTCGAAGAGAAAACCAGAAAGAGGAACCTACTATTTTTCTTTACATAATATGGTAAAATAATTTTTGAATGTTATTTATATGATATTACCTTATAAATTACTTATGGGTAGTTATTTACGAATCTCGTAGAAGGGGACTCTATTTAAACAGTTTTTACTTACATGGCTAGCTACTTTTCTAGAATATTTTGCACTTATTCGTTTACTGAAATATTTGAAAACTTCAGTTAAATGTTTGGGGAGATCCATTAACTACGTGAGGTTAAAATGGGGGGAGGGGTCCGATAAAATCCCAATAAATCTCATTTGAATTGGGGGGGGGGCATAATCGATAATCTCACGAAAAATATATTCAACAAACTCAAAAAATATAAATTATTTTACAGACAATAACTTAAGGGGAGGGGGGAGTCTAAATTGAATAAAAAACAGCTCACATAATTAATGGATGTCCCCTTTACGGTTCATATCTACGGTTCATAGTACATGGTAAACTACATTTATAACAATTTATCACCCTCATAACATCCTAATTATAACACTAGCGGAGGCGCTGGGAATGTTATAAAGACGTTAGACATTTTTTGACATTCAGTTGCATAACAAAATATATAAAATCCGTTAGACGCAGAGTGGAAGGGCTGTGTAGAATAATTTTAACATTATTCACAGCGCTCCCATGATGTAAAATATTTTACGAGATTTTTTAAAAAATTTTTCTTATAAAATAAATCTTACTAAATGCGGCAGTTCGAAAATATTCTCGCTTTAATGATATTGATGATTATGCAGAAGATATCAAAGATCATTTCGTTGATACGTGGATCAGGATTGATATTGCACACGATAAAAAAAAATACAAAAAAGTTTTGAAAGGAAACAGTCGACCAGTAAAAGGCTTGTACATGACCACGATCGGAAGATTATTTATGACTACAAATATTAACTCTTAACAAATGGAGAGCCAACTTACTGTCTAAAACAAAAAAGAGGGATAATTAATTTAGTCACAGGTATACAATTTTGATATTTTTTTTAATGTGTGTACAAACTAGGGCCTCTTATTGTACTCTACACTCTTCAAAAGTTGAACTTTATGACTCTTGTTTAAAAAAAATAACTACTTAATACATTTTGAAAAATTAGAAATGAGTACCTACATTTTTTAAATTTTGTAGAGAATAGACTTAACTTTGTGCTAAACCGGCTGGGGAGGCTTGTATTTGGACACTGATTTATACAATAATACAGAATTGTATTTTGTATACTACAGAATTGTTATCTCACTTATTTTAAAAATCGACTTTACTTTTTTAGAAGTAGACAGTATTGAGGAACTTGATGATGACGAAGATTATGAAACAGATTGTGAGATCAAACCTTCGACAGAAAAAATCCCACCTAAGAAAAATTTCTGGGAACGATGGGGAACTTTATTACATGAAACAGTTTCTCCTTATTTTAGCGAACGCGGTTCTGAACCAAATGCATACTTTCAAAGTAATCTCTCACTTTGTAATATACTATTGAAAGATTTAGCGTTAATTCCTGTCTGGGGAAACATCTTATATGAAAAATTCAATTTTGGCAGAGTACCCGCCAGCAGTAGTGCTGTTAAAGAAGAATTTAATAAAATTAAAAACAATCTTATGAAGAAGTTCAACAATCCAATTCAAGTCGATAAATTTGTTGACTTGCAAATCAATTATTTAAAAGGGAAAACTCTAATAATTCAAGCTGATTTAAACAAAAAATTAAGTACTGTTGATATGTAAAAATGTTATCTTTGCAATAAAAGTGATAACATCCAAATGAATCCGTGCTCTCAGTGTGACAATACAGCACATTTACTTAAAGAGTGTTCAACCGTAATCGACAAAAAGGTTGTGTGCACTGTATGTGTTAATTCTTATTTTTTTAAAACAAATTTTGCTTTGAATGAAAAAGAAAACTGGAAAGGAAAGGGAACGCCACGCTTACCGAGAATAATACTTGAGAATAGTACTGTCGAAGCAATGGCTTGCCCTGTCTGTGCAAATGGAGATCTCCCGGGTGGTGCACACAGATGCTAATATTGCGACAGTACAGTTCATGTAGTAGACACTTGCTCGTTTCCGTTGGAAAATAGCAATGAAAATTATGGGGAACAACGAATAAGGTAAGAGCACCAGTAGCCGTCATTGACCTAATAGCCGTCAAATTTCAATAAAATGACAAATATTAAGATATTAAGCAAGCATATATATTTTGTGTTTTCTACTACACGTTCTTGAAAGTATGCCCAACCGTTATTCAATTTATGATAACATTCGGTTAGCATTAGATATGATAACGGCTCAACTAAAAGTTAGTGTTTGTAAAATTTGCATATATTCACTAAAATTCTCTTTCGTTTTAGCTGAGGTAAGCACTAATTTAATTTTACTGTAATTTTGGTTTAACGAATAATTAGTTATATTTTTTTGTTTTTTGAGGTTTATTATGAATTAGATTGTGTTAAAAAATAGTTTCTAGAACAGAAAACCTAACAGAAATTTATTATTTTTGATGGGGGCTACTGATATATAAAATTCAGGCATGTTCGAGTAACCGTCATAGTGACGGTTATTGGGGTAACAAAATGTATTTTAAAAAAGGATTCTCCTATGCTTTTTACACTAAAATTTTAAAATCTGGTTTACATTCACAACAATACGATAAAGCTACTGACCAGTACCCGTCATTAATTTCTGTAACAATTAAATTTTAGTAGTCCTTGTAAATTAATATCGGATAATGGTACCCCATAGCAAGGGCCGGCAACCTTTCTTGGATGGCGGACCATTTCTTAAAAAAAATAATTTTTAGCGGGCCGCATAGTCAGATATTTTGTAATGTAGTATGTAGCTTAAATATGTTTTTTAGCGAATATTCGAATCGAAAATTCTTCTATTAGAGCCACTGTCTTGACGTGACTTGAGCCCAGAACTATGACGGAAATACTTTGTTTTGATGTCTCTAGAAGCCGAAAATAATATTCGGTCAAATAGTTTTCGAGAAAGACAAATTTTTATAAACGGAAATTTGCTATATATGCAGGATGCTACGGCAGAAGTATTTTCTTTTTTTTCTTAATACAAATTAATATAAATATTATTAAAAATCAACACGAACAAAAATTTTTAGTAAAAGTTTTACTTGTAATAATAACATCGGAAAACAAAAAAAGTACAGAGTAAGCTCTGTTCTGCATGAGCAGCGCAAATTGTTCAAAAATTATATTATTTGGCGGGCCGCATAAAAACTTGCAACGGGCTACATGCGGCCCGCGGGCCGTAGGTTGCCGATCCCTGCCTTATAGTAACGGTTTTTGGTACCGTCTTTTTTGTAGATAAATTTCAATATAAAATACAGTAATGAAGATTAAATAAATGCTTTTGATATGCTATTCGTTAACAAAAATGCCGATTTCTATCGTAGTCAAACAATTTCGTATATCATAGATAATTGTCAGACCACACTGTCAGATAAATTAAAAGGAAAGTAGCCCATATTATGCAAAAAGTGCCTCCACAATTATTTTCACCAACAAAGAAGATGAAAACATAGTAAAGTGGATGATACATTTAAATGAAACTGTGATCTTGAACTGCTAGACAGTAGCCAACTACTAATCCAAAACTTGAGAAAATCCATTTACTCATGGTCGACCTGGACGAAAATGGTTCTAGTCTTTTTGCAATGGACATCCGGAGTTATTATCTAAGCGATTATCTCAAAATTTAAGAAAATCAAGGGCTTCGGTAGTGTAAAATATCAAAAACTGGTTTACGGAAATAGAACAATATGTATTTTAAGAAAAAGAATTTATAGAAATTTTGAAAGATACAGAGTCTGATGGAATTATGGTGGATCAGTATCTTTTGAAGCCTGACTAATAACCATGTAATTGTATAGAAAGGACAAAAATCAGTACATAATGTTATTAATTCCAATGAAAACGAATGTACAAAAACAGCATTTATGGATAATATGGATAATGCTTCAGAAGAATTAATATCACGGATGGTTGTACTAAAGTTAAAGAGAATTCTAAAAGAATCAGTTCAATGCCAATCTAAACAACATATCTGCAGGAATTGTAGAAAAGAAATAACAGAATCAATTTTTTTTTTAATAAAGCTTTATCCTTAAGTGTTTTAATTATATAGCTCAGTTGTTAAAGATTAATCATATTCCAAAGAATGACGGATACTGGGTTTCTCCTCTGACGGATACTGGAACATCGTTAATTTTTTATTGACGGGTACTGGTACACCACACTTTTTGCTTTATTTTATTTTTATTAATATATTTATTATAAAAATATTCAAATAAATTAAAATATTCCTAAGAGATCATAAAATTCTCTTTCGTTTTAGTTTTACTGTTGGTTATTTCGTATAATTATGAACGAAAAAATTTAATGTAAAATCCTGCTCATGTCTTAACATGACGGCTACTGGTGGTCTTACCTGATATAAAAATTGCTATAGTCATCGCGAAAATGGAGAATTCTAATCACTAGAAATAGAACCGCCGAAAAAGAAGAAAAGAGTTGAAGAAACAAAACAGCCAAAAAGTAGAAACCATAGAGTTGCAAAATATTTACGACAACGAAAAAATGACGTTAGAGATTCTATTTTATGGGATAGAAATAAACCTATTCCAGTGATTAAGAATGGAAACAATGTAATTTTGCAACCAATTACGATTAACCGAAAATCCGTAGTCATACAAAACACTTGTGCTTTCGATTCAATTCTTTACTTTACTCTGATGGCTTTTGAAGATTTTTCATTCTTACAGGAAACGGTAGGCATTTCAAGTAATACATAACAAAATTATAATCATAATTACTAGCTGACCCGGCCATGCGTTGCTGTGACTCAGTAGTTATAATTGATTGAATTAACTTTTTCTTATCTTTTCAAACGATACACTGCACATTTATAACACAATACACAGTATAATTATAAAAATCATTGGAATCGTGAACATAAACAAATATGACGTGGAATAGAATGTATAATCTAGAAATCGAAATACAGCTGGATACGTATATACACATACAATACGAAATCTTCCAGGTGTCTACACAACCTAGATGTCAAACGATGTTAGATTAAATTATAGGTAAAATTTATAGGTCAATTCAATCATATATTCCAAAATTTTGTGAAAAATCAATTATTTATAGTACTTGACCCTGCTCGCCCAATGACTCTAAAATAACTATCTCCATATTTTATTAGCATGGCTAATTTCCGCGCCGTTAGAACTTAGTATGCGTACCTATACCAGCAGTTTTGGAACTGTTTCTATTTTAGACCCTTCCAGTCACCAAGGCCATGCGAAACCATTTTAACGTCAGTATCATCTTTCATAGAGATTTCAACAGTACTTAAGTAAAAATTGTCAAATTTCTTCAGCTTTTTAATTTGCGCCCTATTTGGTGTAACTGACGGACAATGTGATCACACGTTCATTTAAATTTGATATTCTGAAATTTTGTACAAAATCAGTTCCTTATGTGCTTCGCTTCGCTCGCTCGACGACTCTAAAATATTATTCATATTTTCAAGTCATATTCATATTTTTATTGCATATCTAATTTTCATATGTATGGAATTTGTTGAAAACAGCAGAAGTGTCAAGTGATGATAACTGGACAATCCAGTTGTTTATTTCTTCATAGGATACAAATAGTATTTTGCACAGTAGATCAGCAATTTCATAGTAGTCGTAGGTAAAAATATTATTGGTGGTACCTATAGAAATACTTATTAATACTTACAAAAGTTCCAAAATTATTTTTCTCCAAATGCTTAGCAACAAATTAATTTGCATGATTTTTTTATAAATTCTTCCACGGATATCTGTATATAGTAATAAAAAATTATATTTTGCGGTTTTTCGTAAATTTCTACGGTTAGACTAAAAATTTTGCGATAAAAACTAGCCGATCTTTTAAGTTGGACCAAACTATAGATAGTTAGATAGAAATTTGATCAAAATCGGTTCAGTAGTTTCGCAGTTTATCCTAGCCGTACATTGTGACATGAGATTTTTAAATATATATAGATATAGGTAAATCCTTAAAATCTCTGTTCCTCTGGCTGTACGAGCTAATATTGAAAATTAGACGTTAAAATACAACGAAGGTTTACGTGGTCAGTATAAAGCTATTAAATATAAGTAAATTATTACTTATTTAGTTAATAAAATAACAAACTAGAATTTTCATTCAAAATTTAAATTTTATTAACAAATTGAAAATTACAGAATGACAATATCATTTTTGGCACGGCACTGTATTATCAATGTATGTATATTTGTACATCTGGTCAGTTTATTTTTATTGCACCATAATTATTTTTGCTTTGAAAACACGCGCCGTCAAAACACGCGCTGTCCGGACACGACACCACATTTTTAATTTTAATTAATACTACATATTTCCTTATTTTAAGAACATTTCTTGTTAGCGAATTTCCGAATGGAAAGTTTAGCTACTATAGCCACTATCCTGACACAATTTGGGCTCGGAGCTAAGATAGAAATTTCTTTTGATGTTCCTCTATTTAATTGTATTGTATGAAAATTAGTACTTACTAATATTAAAAATAAAATTAGAAAACGTGTTACTGCAACTACGAGGAGATCTAAGGCAATCGTAACTAAGATAGCTACTGAAGCCGGATCAACATTTTGTATATAGATTTCTTGATTGACCGAGAAAACCTCCACATGGTATTAACTGAAAGTTTTGTCAGTAAAGCACAACTTCAGGAGTCACCTTATGATACGCAATACTCCTCAATAGGATTGATAGATGTTTCGCAAATTTCAAAGTTACAATTGACCCACTGTTACTACTGACACACCTCTCCCCTACTATAAGAACCTATTAGTACCTCGACATTTCAAATTTTCGAAGATATTTCAAATAAATTTTAGTTGGTTTAAACTTCTCATAAATCGTTAAAAGTGCTCATAATATGGATACATATTCCCTTTCCCTGAAAAAAAGTTATAATTTCAAAAAAATTTCCTTTCATGGTACTTCATATTGTTAAAAATACTACTTTATCTTTATGTACATCCATATAAAAAGAAGAAAATATTATATTTCAGTTTTACTTGAAAATCAAATTCCAGAAATGAAAAAAAATAAATAAATAAATAAATTCAACTGTTGGATCTTGCGCTTATCTTAATATATGATATTACCTAAGAAAAGTAAAGTTTTAACAAAGTCTCTTTAAAAAGTTTTCATCAAATTTATAAAATATAATTGTGTTGTATCTCATTACGAAAAGTATAACCCAAGAATTATTCATATACGAAACGTTAACGTAAAATCAAGCAAAATTAATAAAACATCGACAATAACTACCTATACGGGAGCAACAAAGGCAATGGGAGTAAACTTTATAATATAAAATAAGTTTTATAATACTTTTTGACTTCTTTTCTAAAATATCTTTTTATTCAGTAGGTATGTAATTTATTTTACCATACATATGTATATGTACACCTACGGACTATGTAGTATTTCTCTTGAAGTAAAGACTATAAAATTTAACGTCAATGTAGCGAATGTAGCCGACTATAATAAACAGAGGATACCACTGAAATAAAAAAAAAAGTTTGTGTTTGCTTGCCGCTGTTAGGAAATGACAAAACTTTTACGCAATTTCTACACAAAACTATTATTTTCTAATAACTTTTTTATGTCTTTGATGACAAGTGTAATTTGTAAAACGCAAGATTGATATAACTTGATGATTAATGACTCACAAAAAAAGAATAAATATGGAACATACACAGAAAGCTGGTTGGTACATATGTCTGTGGTGGTTTCTCTAGAATTTGTTGTTTTGATGTTTATATAATAGAAATAGAATGAAAATGTATTGTTTGCATTGGGTAAATATGTATATATAGATCGCTATCGCAAACATGTGAATGTCATGTATATTATAATATCAAATTGGTGTACATGTCGCGGGGATATGGCAAAACTGAAAATTTTTTATAGAATCTCTTGATAAGAAGTCCAGATATCTTAGTAGTAGAAATATGAGAGTTCTGAGCCCACCTTCCCACCTGCCGACTTTTTGAGCGACCTCGGCAGGTGGTAAACTACCGGGACGGTTCTAGAAACCTCCGGCAATGGGTGGAGTAATATGAACGAAAATTTTTTCTAACCTAACTAAACCTAACGGAACTTGATGTACCCTAACCGAACCTAAGAAAATTTTATCTAACGTAACCTAACCTAACCTAACAAAATTTTTTCTAACTTAACCGAACTTAACAATTCAAAAATTTCCCTAATAGATGGCGCAGCCACCTTTGAGCCCCGTAAATTTCAAGTTTTCACTACTAGATGTCGCTGCTAGTCTGAATACTAGCGATCCCTGTGCGTAAATTGGAAAATTTCCCTAATAGATGGCGCCGAAAATCCTTTTTGATAGTTAAAACATGGTGTTGTTAGTCTGAACCACCGGGAACTCTGTACCTTGATTCATAATTTTATCATATTTTTATCTGAAAACAGGTTTAAACTCGCCTAAATTGTCAGCTGACGTCATTAGAAGGTATACTGATATTAATAGCGAAGATTTCTGCCTAATATGCAAAAATGAATTTTATCATATGATTGTATATTTTTATCTGAAAAAGTTTTATATAGGTTTTCTTCTAAATAAAAACACATTTTTTTTTATTTTAATAAATTTATTTAAAAGAAATATCTTACAATAAATATTTAAATGTTATTACAATAATATTTGTATATGGATATAACATTTTCCATGGCGCATGTTACTCCAGAATGATGACCGCATCGAGAACTTTGTTGATGTTATGATTCCCAACTTGGGACAAATTGTTATTTCTTCAAAGTTCATGATGGGTGCTGATGGTAGTAGTCGTTTTAAATACCGCACTTTTTCTTCACCTTTCGTATAGATGATTCGAGTTCCGTGTAGATTATTTATTAGTATGTATTTTAGCTCCTCATATTCAATATGTCCATCCATCCAGGAGAACCCATGATGATTTTTCCGCAACCAACGAACTGTGCGCTGATCTTTTCCACTTAATCCTCAAAATGGTATTGGTGATTTGAATACATAGTGTTGTAGTATATAATTTTCACCATAATTTTCTTCGGAAGAATCGAATTTCAACACAGCCAATTTCTTTGTGTAGAATTTCCCATTTGTTGCATTTGGAAGTCAACAATTGCCGCGTCGGTCTTCATTGTGCGTTGTCTGGAGCGAAACTGGTTGATTTATAATCGGATTGCGGCGTTTTACATATATTTTGTAACAATATTTGTCAACGGATTATATTGAACCACACGATCATGTAGTAGAAGACAGAATGCTGATGTATTCGCTGGCACCTCATTCAACGTTTTAAATTCAATTCGAATATCCACTGGTCCACTTTTTAATGATTCGTTTTGATGAGAACAGTCGATGAATATGATTGGAACGATATTTTTGAATTGTGT
Source organism: Brachynemurus nebulosus (assembly GCA_035578155.1). Classification (NCBI taxonomy): domain Eukaryota; kingdom Metazoa; phylum Arthropoda; class Insecta; order Neuroptera; family Myrmeleontidae; genus Brachynemurus; species Brachynemurus nebulosus. The sequence continues at coordinate 72,274,555 of JAPWDM010000001.1, read as the reverse complement.
TTTGCTTAAAAGCGCTTCATTCTTCTTACAATCATAATATGCTTGTTGAAATTTCGAATACATGTGATATGCTATTGCATATTTATCATTACTAAAATTTAAATTCAAATCCATGTACGGGTATTTCGTAGAATTTAAATAAACAACTATTAGTAGAAAATAAGTTAGTTTTTATTCATATACAGACTTTTGCTGCCAAAAATTAATAAATTTGCAAATATTATCAAATTTTATAAAAATTTCTTTATCGATTATAGGTACACGGTACAGCAAGGTTCACGCTATAGCGTACACACATTTGTTTTAATTATTGTAAAAATACGCATTCTTTTCATTTACATATTAAAAGATAAAAATGTGAAACTTAATCTATACAGTACTCCGTTGAAAGCAAGGTCCTCACACAGTTAAAATCAGATTTTACAAATATGAATAAAATTTCTAAAAACAAAAGTATTTTTAAAACTTAATATGTAATATCCAAAATTTAAAGTCGGGGAGAACGGGTACGATTGTAACAATTTTTGTACTTTTATGATTTCTGAAATTAGTAAGCCGTATCCTTAGGTGATAATTTTTTATATCAATACTACATATGTTAGCTAATTATCACCGTAGAATTTTTTCTAATGATATCGTAATAAATAAATTAAAAAAATTATTTTAATAAGACATGCGTCTTGTTACATATGTACCCTTTAGTGGGACAGTTGTAACAGGTATTGGGGTCAAATATAACACAATTTTGAATCATATGTTTAATGATTAGACTTAATAAATAAAGAAATTCATACTCTGGAACAAGAAAAGGTAACAAAATACATTGTACTTATATGTACAATTATACTCTAGTAGTAATATGGACCTACAAAATTACTATTATCAAATTATGTTACTACTTACTATCACAATGGAGGCAAAAGAAAAACATCTCTTCTAAATTATAGGCACAATTTTCATATGCCCACTTTTTATATTGGCAGCATTGGATCCACTGTGATCCAGGAATAGTATTTGAAAAACGTTTACTTTTTTCTCTTCCTTAATCTTTTTACAATAGCGATTTAACGTAACATGACATAAGTTTAATTCCCTAGCAACGTCTCTTTGTTGACGATTTTCTTGAAGAACTAAGGCTGCAGCTCTTTTCAATATTTTTTCTGAAGGTCCGCGGTTCGTATTTCTTACCCTTCGTCGCTGCATTTTCTGTAAAGAAATATAATTAAACTACCTAACTTTAAAGATTAATAACAATGGATACATTTGTAACATGTTACAATTGTCCCCATTGTGTTTATTACATTTGTACCACTCTATCGGCACGTCAGATTTTAACGGTTTTTGTAACTATACTATTAGATAACCTCAAAAAATTAAAAAAGATTCAATAGCCAAATGTATACTTTATTCATAAAATATCACAGTAAATACTTGACATAAAAGCTGATCCTGTGATACCAAAAATAATATAAAATGACAAATTTTACTTACGCATTAAAAAACTAAAGAATTTGTAATATCTTTTACAACACTTAACACAACATTATTTAATTTACAGGGATACTCTGTTGTCACTTTGTGAAACTATTTTTGATTGTGTTTTAATGTAGACTTCTTGCGTATGTAATTAAATGCGATGTTACAATTGTACCGTGTTACATTCGTACCCGTTCTCCCCTAGTTTTAAACATTAATTTCTCGTCATAGATATTTTTAGTCTTAATTAATTGAATATATTCCCAATATTTTAAGAAAATTTCCATTTAATATTTTTTAAAAATTATCTAAAAATTTATCTGTTTTTATCAAAAAAATTATTACTTGTTATTGGTAAGATTAGTTAAATATACGTATAGAAAAACTATACGTATTAAGTGGCCCCTAGTTTTTGTAAACGACTGTAATAGCATTAAAATTCTTTTTATTTATCTTAAATAAAAAAATTTCGTTATCAGCGATAAATTGTGTTTTGTTCTTACATACTAAAATACTCTTTTATTCAGTAAATTTTATAAAATTTTATTCAGTGTTTAATCAAATTTAAAATAAAAATACCCTAACCTAAACAAAACCAACCTCACTACCTAGTTTATATATAAAAAATCGAGAAAAATTCATTTATTTAAGAATTAATAACATTATTAAAAATCAATACTTACGCGAAAAGTCAATACTTTACGGACGACTAAGTTATTTTATTCGTTCGTTTAGCGGACGACTAGACACTTCGATTTTTTTATACACTTGTCCTTTTTTAGCCAATTCTCTTTATTATCTTGCTAGATTTGCTAAATTTATTTAAATCTAATCATTTCTATTAGTCATAACGAAATACTTTGCAAAATTAAAATAAAATTCCACAACTACTTAATATGTATCTAGAGAATTGTAGACGTTTCTGTGTTTTATAATAAAATGAAGAGTCTATGAATTAGGTTACAGATGTAATTTAGTTGTAACTTTCCATAATGAAAGTACCTACATAAGCTTTGATTTAGTTGAGTTTTATTACTGACACTTACATAAACATATGAATGTAGTATCTTCACAGACCCATTACGTGTCCCCAACAATCACATTTTACTTGTAAAGTCCGCAATCAGTTCAACTATTTATTTATAAAAAGATAATTTGTTAGCATAAATAGTTAATTATTATTTGAAAATAACATATAGTATACAGCAAGCGTTGTAAGTTGCATATTACACACGAGTAAAAAAATTGTACAAGAGCTGCATAGCGGCGAGTGCTAATCGCGCGAGTAATATGCCTTCCAAACTACGACTAGCATGAAATTCAAAGAATACGGTACGAATATAATATATTAAAATTATGCCAAATTTGAAATTTATTAAAAAAATGTCAACTTTGTGTTATTAGGTGAAATTTTGTATACAGATTTTAAAACAATATACAGTATGTATAGAGATTAATAAAAATGTAATGGGCTGTAAAAAATTACGCATTAAGCTCATAATCACTCATAAGCACTCATAAAAATACTTACATCAAGCAAAATTTTTAGTTGCTTTCATGATTAAGATGTTAATTTTCAAAAACTAAAGATTCCCTACCTCAACTACGTAAAACGTTATTTGTTATATAATTTCTCACATCCCTGTTTGCCTATCTGTTAGTTTGTAACAACCAATTTTTTCTGAAAAATTTAATGTTTAGCTTTCTGTTATTGAGGTACCGTATAAAAATATGTTTGTTGTAAGAAATACATACTTTTCAGAATTGTTAATAGCATGCTTGATTGTTGTAAGAAAGTTATACGAAAGTTATGCGCCAGGAAATAGCACGTTAACACTAATGAAATAAGTTAGTTTCCACCTTTAGGAGGGAGACTTTTTAGTATTCAGTAATGGAAAATCAACAAAAAACAACCTAATGTTTGGGAAAAAATAAACCCTTTTAGGCCGATTCATACATAAATCTTTTTTTATTAGCTAAATTTGACTTTTCATACTGTAAAAAAATGTACTACCCTATGTTAAAAGATTGCTCATTTTTTTTAGTTTTTAAAATGGTCTTACATTTGCTTCGCTTTACCTTAGAAAAAATTGTATTGCTATTCTACCGTAAAAAATGTCATTGTGAAATTATTTCAATAATTGCTTTCAAATTATTTCAGTTACTTGCAGCCATTTTTGCGCCTGCGTAAACTGGAGATAGATGATGACCGAGGATAGAAAGTGGATAGGTAATAGATTTACATTGGTAGACATCGAGCTTGCCGTATGTACACTAAAATGATTACCTTTACTAATTGTAAATAAGAGTGCAGTAAGTACAGCCTGCTAAGCAATAATGCAGTAAATCCAGTGCACATGCTGCATTCTTACGTTAGTATGCTTCACATGCGGCAATTATGCTTAGCAGATGTAAAACATTTGTTGTACATACGGCATTATTACTGGCTACAAGTGTTGAACATATTTCGATAATTCATTTATGTGTGCGAATAGTTTTCACCTAGTGCAAAAATCGTTGAAATGCAAAAACTAATGTAAAATTCTGGAAATGTCAAAGTGCTTCAAATGTAACATTTGACTGGTCTGATTTAGCGTCTCAACCAAAATTAAAAAATTCACCTAGTAGATTATATTTAAGTTACATTGCATTGTTCACACATTATTCATATAAAAGTGTTAAGAAGATGGTATGTTTTGCATTGTAAAATAAATTATAATGATATGTGGTCTTACCAAGAACTGGACTTTTTGAAAGAAAGGTTATGAAAGGGATAAAGCTTCCCAAGTCCCCTGAATCATCGTGTGTGTGTCTCTAATTGTAAGAGAAGAAGGCTAAACTGTTAGTTCCCTAACCAAATGAAGTTAGTTCTCTAACTAAATAGTTCTTAAATTAAGTTTTTCCTAAACTCGAAAACAAATCTGACTCTAAATTTGTATAGATTCACCAATTTACATCTAAAGAATGGATAGGTAGTTTAATGAACTATAGAAATGATAGAACTTGTTACAAGTTAAAAAAGTAAAACACAGGCTGATAAATTAAGAAAAAACATATTTTATATTAAGCTGAATGTTAAAACGGGGATATTGTTTTCTTAGTACACGTAGTACTTTCAATTAAAGAACCTGAATTTATAACTCATCTCTTTACAGAGCTTAAAACGGGTGATGTTTGCCTCATGGATCCACATAATCTGTATATGAATTTATGAATGTGTTAGTGTGTAAAGACCCTTCGTAAAAATATTTTTCTGAAGATTTTTTTTATTGCACTATTTTCTAAGAAATATCCTTTTTCTAAATATGCCGCTCCTATTCTCCTCTCTTTATAAGTATGCCGATCTAAATATTCTGCTATATTCAAAAGAAAAAGACATGGAATGAAAAATAACACAAGTTTCTTTTCTTTTTTTTTTTTAATTAACAACTCAGTTAGCAAAAGAAAGCCAGGAACTAAAAAATTATGGGATAATAATATATATTTTTAAATTACTGGAGTATTATTTTGATCAGTGTCATTTTTTGTTATCTAGTTTTCCATAAACGAATTTTTTTTTAAATTTTAGATTAAAATTAATAAGAAAATAAAAGAATTTATAAATAATAAATGTAAATAATAAACAAATACTTTACTTTGCAAAATACCACTTTTATTTTTGAAACTGTGACAATGTTGTTTCGAACCGTTAGTTCATTTTCAAACAGAATGAACTAAGGTTTCGAAACAATATTGTCACAGTTTCAAAAATAAAAGTGGTATTTTGCAAAGTAAAGTATTTGTTTATTATTTACAAATATGGAATACCATAAAGTAACGCTCAAATCTATTAATATTAAAAGAATTTATTTTCTTGACTAATTTTGTTATAAATTTGATTAAATTAAATTGTCTAATTACTGAAATTGCTTTAGTTTGGGTACTTTAGTACGCTGATCATTCGCTCTTTTTTTTAGTTTTGTATAAGTATTTTGGATTTATTTTTTCCCTCAAAAATACATTAGTAGATGACTATCACAACAACGGGTAATCTATATCTCTATAGAATAATTAGATAAGCAGATCCATTAAGGTGAATCGATCACTTGAAATGTTCCAAGTTTAGAATTTGAAATTTTAGTATACTATAGAGGAAAATATGATGCATTCACTGACACTATTTTGAATAATTTCTGACGTGTAGTTTAGAAGAAATAAATTTTCAAAGTTAGAATTTTTAATGTACGAGATGAATCAGTGGTATGTATTTAAGTAAGTTGTGTCATTAGAAACCAACTTTAAGATGACTGCAATCTGACTGTGTTATGGGGTGATATCTGTTACAATAATTGAATTAGAAGGTAATTTAGGTAATACTTTTTCTTTCAACCATTTTTCGAAATTGTTGGAATTCATCTAGCCATGATAATCGCCAGATGTCGAACCTGCCTTGAAAACTAATTCAGCATCGGGTAAAAAGCCATTTTCATTTCTGATACGTACCACTATCAATAGATTTGTGGCATTAATGGTTTTTATGATGCCATTTACATCATCTCTTTGCCAACACTTGCCATATGCTAAATTAGAATATATCCAAGTTTCGTCTAGATAAAATATAGATCTGTTGTAGTCGCGTAAAAGTTTAATTTTTCTTGAAAATTTGGCTTTCCAGTTTATAATGTCAGGCCGTTCTATTAATATTTTTCTTTGGTTAATAGTTTTTTTCCACTGAAATCCCATATCGCTTAATAATTTTAATAAAAATTTATCTTCTCTTGCAATATTGGCATTAATTTTGGTGCTGTTGGCACTTTCATTTGAATTAAATAAAATTCTTCTATTGTATTTCTGATGACCTGACGGTCAAGATCACCTATGTTAACCTTCCGTGCACTTGGTACCGATTTATTCTTAGGTGGTCAAGATAAAATATCGGAATGGGAAATTTTTGCCTCCTTAGCCACTGTACTTACAGTGGATTTGGAAACACCAGTATAATTCACCACTCGATCCAAAGCATAGTTCAACGGAACTTGCAATACTTTTTCGGCTGCTTTTAGTTTGCAAATGGATAACGTACGATTTATAATCTAATAAAATATTATTTAATTTGAATTTTAAATTAGTTTTTACGTGTTATATAATATAAATATAAACATTTCTCTTACAGCTCTTGCTTCGGAATGAATAATTTTTCCTTTATAAAAAATTTTTTTTCTACGCTTTTTGGTTTGGAGCCACTAAATGCCCATTTGCACCGTATGGTTTAAGTAGTACTTAATTTTAAGTAATTCTTAAAACAACCGATCTTGTTGCACCGTTCGCAAAGATGTTCTTAACAGCAAAAAGTAATTCTTAACTTTAAGCCTTCGATTGTGAATGCTTAAACTGATCTTAAAAGATAAGCAATCGTTTGCACATGCTCACTAGATACCTATGTCCATTTGTATACATTTGTATATTATCACATTTTAGTTAATGAGGTTATGTATTATGTCACATTAAACCACGGATACGTTAAACATCTATTTTATTTTATATACAGTTTTTTGTTCACCTGAATAATAAATAAAAAATGGATCGTGTAAATGAAATATGGGAGGACGATATGGATATATTGGAAATTATAGATTTTGGATTTCCAAGATTGCATTATATCAGATCTTATTTATTTTTTTAAATACAAATATAATTATAATACAAAAATAATTTCAAAATAATTTTTTTTTTTTTAAATTAAATTAAATTTTATTTATTACATAACTATAGATTATATTTTATTTATTTTTTTAAATATAAAAATAATTTTGAAATAAAATATACAAACAAAATGATAGTACGCTTTGAATTGACGGATATGAACGATATTTGTAATATCCGGTCCTTGTACATAAACATGAAAAATGAAAAATTACTAGGAACTCACTAGATTTAACAGTATTGCCAAGTTTTCATTTACTTATAAAATATTTTACTAAGCTTTACTTATACCACAACGGTGCAACACACAAAATAAATAAGAAATTCTTAAAGTTAAGCATTTCTTAACTAAGTCCTACTTAAACTGAAAACGGTGCAAATGGGCATAAAACTATTCATTTTCTGCAATCAAATTATTTTATAGTAGATTATACAAAGTTATTTTATAATAGACAGTTATTTAAATATTATAAACATACAAAACACCAAATGTTAGGTTCAAGATGGTCCACCAAAAACATAAATAATAATTAATTTTTAAAATTTATATTTAATGTCAAATGTATCAACCAACTCTCTTTTTATATTTACAAGATGCATAAATACGTGCAAAAAATCGTGGCAACATAAACACATTTAAAATAACATTGTCATTTATGGATATTTACTGATCATGTTTAGAATCAAGACATAAGAAAGAGAGAAAAAATTTGGAGATTAAGAAAAAACAATTTTAGAAGAAATATAATTCAAATAAGTATTAATTTATTAATATATTACAAGAATGTAACGAAATATTTTAGACAAATTGTAAAATATTTTTGAATTGTCAAAAACTATTCTTTCTAATATCCATAAACATCTTCGTACCGATGCCCTGACATCATTAGAAACCTCTCACTTACCCCGTACCGCAGCTGCGTCGATTGTCATCTCCACGTACGTATACTGTCGAAATATCTCTTACACAAAATTAAAAAAATTGCTTGTAGTTCTGATGATATCAAAAAAAAGAGCAAGTCAAAAATTTTTGACCTCAGTTTTCTCAAAAACTTCAATTTGCTACTTTTGCTTAGTACGGCAGTATAAAACTTGATGAAGAGTAGAAAGAAAAAGGAAATATAATTCTATTTTTGATATCTTGTTTAGTTTAAGAGATAATACGTGTCAAATTTCTAAAATTTACTATGGGGAATAGATAATATATTACAATATATGTATGTACGCACATATAATTAATAATTTTTCAGTGCTATATTACGGTCTTTATTGACAAAAATCATTAATTAAAAAATAACGGCTCAGCACCATTGAAATCTCATTTTTGGGCAAACGGTAATTATCTACAATTAGGGCTCCTAGCATGTAGTCACTTTAAAATTATTTAATTACTCTTTCCCTGAAAATGAGGTTTCAACCATTTTTAGATTGTTTCTATCATTTAAAAACATAATATGCTGTTAAATTAGACATTATCTATTTAGTATAGTAAGTTTTGAATCGTAATATCTCGAAAACTAAGCAAGTTATCGGAAAAATATACTCTTGTTCTGCACATCAAGTTTTACAAGAATCTACTTTTAGTGTTTGTCGCCATAGAAACGGTAACCAGGTTTTTTAGTAACCCTAATACTCAAACATTCAGTGGGTTAAAGAATACATTTCCGATCCGCGTCACCAAAAACTCGTTTAGAGGGTAATTTCTTAAGCTAAAGAGATTTTAAAAAGAATTTCAGCGCAATCGGAGGTATGCGGTTTCCGAAACTCCCGTCCAAAATTAACTGATTTCTGTTTTCAGTTGTAAGATGTAATAATGATAATAGGTACAACATATTTTCAGGTGTAATGTAAGAAAAATAGATCAAATAAAGAATGATGAATGGGATCTGACTGTTAAGTAACTAACCGTGACTACATCGCCTTTTTAGTAAAAGTGTAGTTAATGTACTACTATAAAATTCTTTTTCTTATTTTATAATGTAACATTCCCACTTCCACTTTGTTGTCTTTATTTTTTTTTTTTAATTCGAACTACGCTGTGCGCCCTCTTAGCGTTCTGTTGGAGCCGTGCAGCATTATTAATATTTTGTGTGTTAGCACACACAGCAATAAATTTTTTTTTTATTAAAAACGAAAATACTCTGTAAAACGTATTCTTAAGAAAATAAAAATTTAATGGTTAAAAAATACTACATTTAATTCATTTTTTATATACACCATATAAATTTTATTTAATTTGGTTTTCGTTAGATACATGTAGGTATATTTCTTTTTGGAGTTTTTTTTTATGCTGAAAAGTTGCTTAAAGTCATTTAGTTGGAAAATATATCTTTTTTAAAAAATTGCTGCCTATGCTATAAAATTTTACATAAATTTTCATTACTCGACATTAAACAGAGATTCTAAAGAAGTTTATTTGTTGATTCGATTATGATTAAATGCAATGATGTATCATTATTAACGATATCTGAAATATAGATAGTACATATATTTAATGATTATGCAAGTTGTGAATTGTTTATTTTTTTTTAAACGGTAGTTGGTGAATATTATTCCCTTCTTAAGGGATTCACTGCATTAGCATAACTCGTTCGTATTAAACAAAATGGATTATGATAGATTTAAGTCAAAGATGTACTTAAATGAAGCATTTACTTAAATATAAAATTAATAACTAATTTTTCTATCGTAGGCCTCTATCATACTTTATTTCATATCATTGGAGATCACAAAAACCGAATTTTCACATATATTGACAATGAATACCTACACTAGAGAAAAGCTAACAGTTTTAACAAGCTTGGATAACAATGAATTTAAAAAAAAAAAACTTTTCAACAAACCTTTCTGTCAGGATTTTGTAGTGTTATAGCCACGAAATTCTTATAGATTCACCATGTCTGTCATCGCATTCGTAATTTAATAGACAGTGTAGTTTCTTAAAAACTATTTAAATTTTTTTACTGAATTTAATAAGTAAAAGGTTTAAGGGTTAGGGGTAGTCAGCGGTGTGAAAAATTGAGAATTTAAAATAATTTTTTTTTTTTGACAGTAGTTGAATTTATTTTATAAAATAAACAATACAGTATTATTACATTATGTTTTAACTTTATTTGATAAAAATTTTAAAAAAATATATTTATTGTAGTCCAAGTTATTGCTATGTTTGTTGCACCCCGTGCTACAAGTCGTGTTTTGCGATGACCATCATAATAGTTTACTGCAGCGGTTTCCAAACTTTGTGAACTAACGCCCCTCCCTATAAAAATCATACTTCTGCAGTCCCCCTATTGAAAAAATTTACAAACAATTCGTAAATTATTTTTTTACTGAAAAAACTCTTGGCAATATATTCTTAGTGGACGATAGGTCTATCCGACACTTGAGACGAAACCGTTGATTAGACACGTATTCGATACTTACGCACTAACATGACTCTGACCGCTTGAGAATTTTTATTGTTAAAATATTACGTACAGTAGCGAGCAGAAAAATCAGTGTTAAGGGGTCACATGGCTTTTCCTTAAGCAAAAACACCTAATTTCTTCCAATTTTTGACAATTTTTTTCTATTAGTAAATGCTTATGGCTTGTACTTGAACAAGGGATTAAAAAAAATGAAATTTCAACTTTTGACAGTGTTTTAAACAAACAATTTTGATTTTTGGTAAAAATTTTCGTATTTTTCGCTGATTTTTTACTTGTAAAATGAGATGTAATGAACGGAAACAGTAATTTTTTGTTCAAGTACAAACCATAAGCATCTATTAACAGAAAAAATTTTGTTTTTTATTTTAGGTAAGAATTTCACGAGTTACTCTGCCTAAGGCGAAAAGTCAGCGATTTTCAAAAACCAATGGCCTATTTATTTTTTTTTTTTATAAAATTTTATTTTACAGTCTTAAAATAATATATAGTAACATGCCAAAAGTTGAAATTTTTTATATTGTAAAAAAAAATCGAAAAAATCCTGTTTTTTTTTTTTTTTGCTAAGAAAGCCATAATTTAAGCCATAATAAAACCATGATTTTATCAAAACGACAACGATATTTGCGATTAACCTGCGCCCCCCAGTTTGGAAACCGCTGGTTTACTGGTTCATCTACTCAGTCAAACAAAAAAAAAATCGTTAGTTTAATATTTAATCTAGTGCCCTATCGCAGCTTTTTATTTTCTTGTAAAAATATACAAAATTGCGGCCTTTATTTAATTTATTTTTGAATTTTCAAGGAAAAATTCAATAGTTTATTGTTTATAAAAAATACAAATTTTGAATTAAAAACAATCCTTCGATCGGGCTATTAAACTAAGGATTTTTAAGAAGGAATTAGCTATTAAGCTAAGGATTTTTTTTTGTTTGATTGATTTTAAATAAGCCAATAAAATGTTATGATGGTCACCGCAAAAAACGACGGGGTTCGACAAATATGGCAATAACGTGGTTTACAATAATAATTGCTGTATTATTATGAAAATAAATCATATTTAACCACATATAATAACGCTATTGAATGCCGGTGTAAAAATGGGAAAAGTGGGGGGGAAGGTAATGGGAATCCCTAAAGGGCACACCCTCGATATTAACTGAATACAGATACAAAATTTCAGTCCTCTAGGTTTACTCAGAGAGTCTCTAGGCGTGTTAGAAAAAAGCAAAAAATCAAGGAAAAATTGGCGTAAAAATCGTGGGAGTAAGGGTTAAAAGTTGAAACCCCCAAAAAGCAGTGGCTGACTATTAGCTTAACCTATAAACAAAATTTCAGCCCTCTAGGTTTATTTGGGGGAATTTTGACCCAAACAAAACTGCTAAAAAACAAGTATCATCATGTTTTTTTAGTATAAAAATAGTGGGGATAAGGGTTAAAAGTTGAGACCCCCAAAAGCCACACCCATGATACCCACTCAATCCGAATACAAAACTTCAGCCCTCTAGGATTATTTGGGTGACCTGTACGAGTGGTATAAACTTCGAAAACGTCAAAAAAGCATGAAATTATAGCTTAAAAATGGTGGGAGTGTGGGTAAAATATTAAAACCTCCAAAAAGCACACTCTAGGTAGGAAGTCTATCAACATACCAAAATTCAATCTTCTACGTTAATTTTGCGGGGCTGTGGGCGTGTTAGATCCAGCCCAAATAGTTTTCTCTCCCCTCTATTCCCTCCAAGTCATCCTAGGAAGCTGAATTTTAGATATCTTGTAGATAATTGACCGAAACATTATTTCCAGCCAGTCTGGAAAAGTTTTATTGTTTTGTTTCGCCCCACCACTCCCTTAAAAATTGGGTCGAATCCAAAATTTGACCCCACTTTTATAGTATTGTTCCCCCATTTTTTCAGCCCCACTTACCAAATTTCAGCTCATTCCGTTCATTAGGGGGCCCTACACATGGAAAAAGGAGCCGGGAAGTATATATATATATATATATATATATATATATATATATATATATATATATATATATATATATATATATATATATATTCGTTGTTCTCAATTTCTCAATCGCTCTTAAAAGAGATGAATTCGCTAATATTTCTCCATCGGAAATACTCCCATAGCTACCGACATAAATAAGTGTAAAATTATAATCATAGTCTGCTAATGCCAAAAGTACCAGACTAAATGTTCCATTGTAATTATAATACAATGAGCCCGAATTGGCGGGGGGGGGGCATTGAATCAGTACATGCTTCTCGTCAATACACCCTATGCAATTTGGGAAGTTCCATGAGTAATTGGAACCTCTTATAATTTCATTCCAGTCACTTTTAGTTGTGGGTACCTAAAACCATAGAGACAAGAAATAAAATTTTTATTTTTTTAGATGTGTAGTTTTAAATTGAACTTATTACCATGTAGTATTTGAATAAAAATATCATGTTGAAAAATGATTAATATTATGTACCTGTATAAACTCTTTCAGTGCTTCGTAGATGGTGATAAAAACAATAGGGAGAAACCTGCTTATTGTACATTTTGGTACCCGGTATAAATACTGCAAGGATGAAAATGACTCGCCAGTAGCAAGGTAGCAAGTGCTACTTCTAATTTAAGTTTAGCTGGAATCGCTTCTCTCATAGTGGTATTACTTTTCTGAATATGATTTGCAACCTGGAAAAAGATAAATCACCTTTTATAATATACAGTGATATACTCAGACATAGGTCACATACTCATAGGTCGTATGATCACTTGATCATTTCTCAGCAACAAAGCTAACAATTCACTTACTTTACTTAGTAGACAGTCAAACATTTCTCCATTGATACGTGAAAGGTTAAAATAACTTTGTGGATCTTCTTCTCGAAGTTACATTACCAATGCACTAGAAACTCAACTAGTTCATTCCTACGAAGTATCCACTTACGAGTCCACATTCTTCTCTTTTTTCGCGTATTTTTATTTTTATGAATTTTTGCAATTTCAGCCACAGCAACAGCAGCCGCTGCTATTAATTTAGTCTCAGACATTTTTTGGACCACTAATGCGGTTAATATGATTAATATTAAACGGCGTTATCGACGTTATGTTGTAATTGTCGCATATAATAATGGATAACACATATGTAAGTTTTTTCATATTGTCCTTAGTAGTTTCAAAACTTCGCCAATAGAGGCGCACGCATAATCCTATCACAAGTTTCAGTACATATAAACAGATACTATCATGATGTTGACTATCACGGTTCCTATCATGATAGTACTATCACAAAAATATTATCATCGTGTAAATTAGCTTTAAATCCAAAAAAAAACTGTAGTATATGTATGATGTATCCCAAAGAAGGGTTCGTTTACGTTCCATATTTTGCTAAAAAAGACATTAAAAAATTATTGTTTAAAAAAATTTATTCAAAACATTCAACTTAAGGTAAAACACCCAATGCCTGACACCTTAAGACACATTTTCATAATAACAGTAATATTACTTTTTTAAGACTTCTTATATATTTCCCAAAGAAATAGGCTTTGAAAGATAAATGATAAGAGATATTGCCCCCATCAATAAATTGGTAATATCAACTTTCGTTCCGAAGTTATAAATTTTCTTTAAAAGAAATTTTTTTGCCAATGCCTGACATACGAATAATTGAAATGTTCCAAAAGCTGACATTTAACAAAACCAATAGCTGACAGTATAAATATTTGAAATAATACTCTGTTTAAAAATATATAACCATTGATTTTATTAAACATAAATGACTATTCTGATAAATATGAAATTTACAAACATAAACATAGGTATGTATAAACATTTGCCCTAAATTAATTTAGTTTTTTAAAAGAAATCTTATTCTATCCATATCATATTTTCTTTCCTTTTTTTACTTTCTTGTTTCTTTTTATTTTTACTTTCTTCTCTTTTTCTTTTTCGTTCTTCTTTCTCCTTTTCTTTATTTTCTTTTTCTGTTTTCTTTTTCAAAAAATATTCTTTCCATTTAGTTGAAGTTGCGACCGCTGGTAATTTAGTTTTCACTTTTTTTGGCGATTTTTTTTTTTTTTTGATATTTTCATCAGGCCAAAACAATACATTTTTGAATGGACTTGGAACTTCAACGTATACTTCTTTGTTCTCCTTTTCTTCAGTATTTTCGATTATTTGTGGTATATTTTCTTGAGACTTCAGTATTGTTTGTGGAATATTTTCTTGAGTCTGGTGTATTTTTTCAGGACTATTTTCTTTAACTTCGGATATTAAATGCTCATCGTTTTCGGTAGATTCAAGCACTATTTCTCCAGTATTATTTCCTAAGGCTTCTGTAATTGGAAATATACTAATTTCTTCTCCTTGATTTTCATTTTCTAAAGGCTTCTCATTGTTGACTGTATTTTTTAATTTTAACCATAACCGATATAATGATAAATCTTCAGTTTCCACATTATTATTTTTGAACTGAATTAGTCTCTCTTTGGTTATTTCACCCTCTAACCAATTCAAATGAACTTTAAGCACCTCTATAGGTTCCTTTTGAGTGCTGTTATTGACAATAATGTCATTATTATTAGTTTTAAAATATTTTTGATAGTTAATAGCTCCTTCATTCAACGGACAGAGGCCGCAACTTTTAAAACCGTTTGCAATAGTTTCAATTTTCAAATTTTTTAATACTTTATCAAGAAGTGGTGCAAAATCTTTTTTTTTTAGTTTTGCTCCCTCATTTTCTATTCTCCATTGATAAACTGCCTTTTTCCAGTCATTTTTAATCGGTCTAAAAACAGCAACATCCAACGGTTGGAGAATATGTGTAGAGTTCGGTAAGACTGCGATAAGAATGATGCCGTTTTTGGAACAAAACTCTGAAACTGAGAAGGTTGAATGACTGCAATGTCCGTCGACAAACAGTACAACAGGTAAAGTTATGTTTTGTTTTACAAGCCAAGGATGAAATCCATTAGCGATGTATTCAAAAAAAGTTTCACCAGTCATCCAGCCAGATTTACTTTTCCCGACAACCCAATTATCTTCAGGTATTTTATCGACTATATTTTGAGGCAGTCTATCGTATTGGTAAACAACCATCGTTGGGGCTAACATGCAAAAAGCATTTGTAGTCAATAAAGTAGTAACGCATTCTTTATCGTCATTATTTGTAAAAGAATAAACTAACTTTGTCCCCTTCTTTACCAAAACTTTTTGTCCTTTAGGAGACAGGAAAAAAGCTGTTTCATCAGCATTGAAAATACCCTTTTAGGATCATTAAAAATATCTCCCAAGTTATTTTCTTTTACAAAACTTTTGATTTCTTTAAACCAGTTGCGAATTTTGCCTTCACATACATTAGATCTTGCCTTTGTTAAATTTTGAGGCAACCTCTCTGACAATTCAGGATGTCGTTTCACGAAACATTGGTACCATTTACTGCCTGGTTTTCCATTATTGAAATATGTTTTACGTTTTAACTGAGAGCATAATAGCTTCACGGAATTCAATAAATAATCCTTTGTGACAGGGAAGCCTCTGTTCGCGACGTGAAATATCCACTGAACAAGAAGACTTTCTTCTTCCTCGGAAAGATTTGTTTTTGGTCCCATTTTGCAAACTTCAGGATAAATTCCATTAATTTTTGATAATAATGTTGTTCTTGGTACTCCAAACTGTCTCGCTGCAGAGCGAACTGAAACTTGATTGTTTTTAACAGCTTCAATAGCTTTCTTCATATCATTCTTCTCATATTTTAAAATTTTTTTGCCTTCGTTGTTCATGTTAATCTAGAAAAATAAAAATATTAAAAAAAATTATAATATTCAACAAAATTATATTTTTTTATTGCTGTATGGAGGACAAAATTGCTTAGATAAAATAAAATGGAATAATATTTTTGATTAACAGATATACAAAGCCTATGTCTGACATGTGTTGTGTCCCCATACATGGCATATTTAACATACTATGTCAGGCTTTGGTTGTTGTCATTCCATTGTTATAAAATTTAGTATATGTGAACGTTATTTCAAATGCAAAGACAATGCTATATATTTATTTTAAAATTTACTTATACCTGACATAGTATATCAGGTATAGGAAAGTCACTGCGTACGGAATGCCAAAACCTGACACCTTTCTTTTAACCTAAAAAGCCGGAAAAATATTTTTTTTCGAATTTTATAGATTAAATAAGAGAAATACCTTTCTTTAAAAAACATTAATTATATCTATCGGTTAGTAGATTACAATTTTCTTAATAATTAAATAAAACACTATTCTTACCTTAATATTTAACACAAAACGTCAAATGTAACTTAACCACACTTTTGACATAAAATAATATTACTAACATGAATATAGATTTTGTTCGTTTAGGTTTAAAAATTTAAATGATAACTAGGTACATTTTTAAAGTATTCCATACAAAGAAAAATTATTTTTGTTCGCTAAAATGCTTATTAAAATTTTTTTTTTTGATACGTGTCAGCTATTGGACCCCTGTCAGCTTTGGGTACTTTTACCTTACGGTTTAATTTCAGTATGTTAAATGACATGAGTTTTCGTATTGTGTTTGCAACGTACAAAAAAATTTGATTCACTGTAAATGGAATATATTTTTATCTTAGCTGCTGTTATCTTAGTTTTTACTTTCTTCCTTTTTCTTGAACCATTGTTGATTAAAAACACAGGCATTCCACCATTCAACTCGCTAACTGAAAAGTTTTCCATCAGTAACAGCTAATATGTAAATTTTATTAATAAAAAATATTAAACATAAAGGTTATTTTAATAAGTAATACAACTTACGTAACATCACTTCTATGTACATGACCGCGCAATCAACAAGTTTTGGTCACGTGACACAGTGAACCAATCAGAAAATGTTGTTGGCTGATTCCTGTTGGCCGTTAGACAAAACATTGTTTGAATCAAACATGATTATGAAAACAAGGCGGTTTGAATAACTTTATCATTTTCTTTTTTATTTTTAATGGGGTAAAAATTTTTTATGGAAATTGAATTGGCTACTCTGGTAGAAAACAGTGAGAAGAATCAAATGATGTGACTAACTCAATTTTAAATCTTTGTAACAAAATGCTTTTTGATTAGTTACTCCATAGTGTGTATATATAGTTATATACTTTAATGTTAATTTAAGAAAATTAAAAGATTAAAATAGTTTTTGAACATATGGTCGAAATAGTTTACTTAAATAGGTTTAGAAGGGGAGATATTCTATTAAGGCAGTATTCTCCGAAAAATTAGACTATATACAGGCTATTAGAAACAAAGGGACGAGGCGAAAGTAGGGGCGCGATCCGTTCTCGGATCCGTAAAATACGATTCTAAGGAAAAAAATGTCTGATATGTATCATTGTGTGGCAAGGCGCGTCGTCGAGAATTCTTTTGGAATTTTGGCTTCCCGCTTTCGTGTATTTAGGACAGCAATAATGCTTCACCCAAATACAGTCATAAAATTGATCAAAGCTGCATGTGCTCTATATAATTGGATTAGGAAATCAGGAAAGGAGATTAACTCGATCTCATTAGATACCGAAGATTATGAGACAGATAGAATAATTCCTGGGTCCTGGCGAGAAGGCAACAGCAGAGCAACGGGCATGACTAGAATCGCATCATCGCAGCACCGGAATTATTTACCACAGGTTCGACAAAAAAGAGATGACTCTGCAGCTTATTTTATTGGTGAAAGAAGTGTAAGCTTCCAGTACAAAATGATCCAGTAAAGACTCGTGTCGCAATTTTATCTTCGCATTTCTTTCCTGTACTTATTAAGCATTTTATTTCATAACCTACTATGTAATATAATAATAATAATAAAAATTACTACTAAAAGAATTACAGTAGAGTTTATTTTATAGTTTTTATTATTACTTCAAAAAAATAAAATATAACAAAAATTAATATATTTATTTCATTACTATACCTACATACAGAAAAAAAAATTAATAAAAAATAAAAATAAAATATGATAACAAAAAAAAGTTCACATTTAGATTTTAGCATTAAAATATTTCATTTGTTTATAACAAATTCATGGCTTCGTTCAGTTAGTTAATGAGTAGACCACTTTTGGAAATAATTTGTGAGAGTTCGATTATTCATTCTAATGTATCGCTTTCATACTCAATTTCTAATTCTGGAAGATTGTGCGATGATAATGGATGTAGTTGATGAGTTAATTCAGAAGTGGAGGTGGAAGTTGCGGAGGCAGGTCTGCTACCCGTAGCCTCTAAGTTCAACCTTTTCATACCCCTTAATCGGGCAGCAGTTACTAATTTCTGAATCTCCTCCTGCAATTTAATTGCTTCAACTAACGGAAGGCATTGTAGCTGGAAAGCAATGTGTTGTCCAAAAACAGTAAATTCATTAATCATAGCAGATTGGTTTGCAACTTTCTTTAGAACTTCAACTGCATTATCTAATGATTCGTCTGCTTTGTGTTTGCGTTTTAATCGATGGGCCGAATCTGAATTTTTTTCCGAAATTTAATTATTTTTGTGCAAAACTTTATCAGTTACAGCCTCGGTATCTTCAACGGAACCAGTTAATTCTTTTGATACTTCTTCAACTGAGGGATTGCTTATTTCATTTTCCTGTGTTATTTCTGATTCTGGAAAATTCTGCAATATAAAAAAAAATAAATAATTAAAGATATTACTGCCGAATTAATTCATATTTAATTTTGAAAAAATTATATATTTTACTATATAAATATTTTAGTCGAATTTTTCCTTGAAAAAATTAGACTTGTACAGCCTATATATATATATATATATATATATATATATATATATATATATATATATATATATATATATATATATATATCAGGGTGTAAAGTAAATAACTTGTAATATCGTCCGCTTGACAGGTGGTTTATCTCGCTGTATAATTGCCAGAGACATAAGAATTTTTTCAGAATTCGCTATTTGAAAAAATCGCATCTCAGCCAGCTCATCGTTTCATATAAATTTCACTGAATACGCCTCTGACTAAACTACAATTATTTACACTCTGTATAGTAAAAAATTTTTTAGAATATAAATAAAAAAAAAATTAAAAATATGGTTTTTTTGTCATGCTGTGTAAACATCCGTACGTATTTACTATCTATTTGACTAATTTGTACCATATTGTTCAGAAAAAAGTTAACACATTTTTCACAAATTCCGATTAAAATATGTTTATGAAATATTAATTTAGTTTTCCCACTTTTGTGGTTTCTGATATCACAGAACATTACGATTATTACAAAAAACAACTTTGACAGTATAAAAATATTGTTGCATTACACAATACAAATTTAACACGTTGAAATCACGAAAAATTATAACGAAATGGCCAATTGATACACTGTTTTAACAACTTAATAATTAGTCAGGTTTTATTTGGCATCCTACAACGTCACTGACTTTACAAAGTAACTTTTCAAAAATCAAAAACATTTTTCTTTTAATTATCAACAGAAAAGAAAATAACTAATTTCACATATACATACATAGATACACATATACATAGTTTGCAATCTGAGTTTCACTTTGACAGAATTAAAACGAATACCTAACTCAGTCAGAACTATTTCAGAACTAACTTAATTTCGTTTTTATTGCATTAATTTTAACAAAGTACATTTGAAGTTGAATTTTATTTTAATGCTTAATTTAATAACACAAGTTTGATTAATTATTGGTTGGGTTGTTTAATTTTATTAACACTTTCAGTCCCATGGCTTCGGCATCGGAAGCCAAACAAAACATCCCCAGAGGCCGATCGCGATCAATGATTAATTGATTAGTTGGTTACGCATTATGAGTGTGCGATGTTTATCATCATTCATCACACGGATGTGTTCCTACTCACACAAATACATACCAACACACACTACTCTTTTGGTTTCTATGTATAAAAAATTTTAAGATAAACAAAAAAGACACAAAAATATAATTTACATTTTTAAATAAAATTGATTTGAATGTCAGTGTATATGTAGTATGTACGTATCACGTACGTATGTTTACAGTTTTACACATACATGATGAACTGTGTTGAATCTATTCAGTGTCTGAATCATTTTATTTTATGTATTTGGTTATAGTTTTTTTTTTAAATATTGCCGGCTTCTGGGGAAGTTTACTATGAAGGTGCTCGGGCCTCATAGTGTTAATATGTATTAAAATTTTTATTAAAGAAAAAAAAAATTTAACTACACGGCACGTGGTGGGTAAACTTTCATATGATTTTTGATTGTACTGCATGTAGCAGTTGACAGCATCTTAGATTAACTACATTATATTGGTTTATTTGCAACCGTCTACGTCCTAAGGGAACGCATTGCTCAATCACTATTTTTTAGTTTTAGTGGTGGTATTTTTTAGTGATGTGTAATTGTGTATGTATACCATAATATTTTTAAAAAATGTTAATTCTTAAGGTGCAGATACACCAAAAAAACATTTACTTCAAATGTTTCTAATTTATTGTTTGCAATTGTTTTTAACTGTTTGCCAACATACTGTCTCCACTGAATAAACAATTACAAAAGTATTTTTATATCTCTAAATAAATACATATGTATATCACATTTAAAAAATGACTCCAAGTAAAAAACTTCTTGTTAGCACTTTGTCGTTCGTAATAATCTCTCATCAAAAAAGAAAAAAGAAAACATAAATTTTGGATATCTAATTTTTTAAAAATAAGAAGTTCTATACAGTTATTAACAGACTTAAAAGCAGAACTTAGGAGTGATTTATTTCAAAATTTTTACCGTATGTCATCGGAAGATTTACAATTTTTAATTTCCCAAATTAGTCCAAAAATTTTTTAAACGGGATATTAACTACATAGACTGTATACCCGTCGAGGTTAGACTAGCGATAATGTGTTTTAGCTTCAAGAGATTCTTACAAAAGCCTTATGTATCTTTTTCGAATTTCTAGGCAGTTAATTAACAAAATAATTCCTGAAGTAGTCTCAGCCTTCTTTGGCCTCTTCACTTCTGAACGGTGAGAATTCCCGTTCGGCGAGAGTAGAAAATTCCGCGCATCCTGTCCTTTAATTTTATTATAATAAAATTTATTGGTAATTTGCCAAATTTCTGATTTTGATTTATAAAATTAGATTAATTGCAGTAATTTTTCATTATCTCAATCCATGTTATTTTTACTCGTTTATTAATTTAAAATTACAATAATCCTTTTTAAAACACAAAACTATGCTGTTATATTTACAACAAAATAACATAAAACAAGAAAAACACAAAACGCACCAAACAACGAATTCCCTTTGATGTACCGACTTTGGTCGAACCACTGACAAACATTAGCAAACAATTGCAAACATTCGGGACGATCGTCTCCAACAAAAAAATTTTGTGTCCGCAATTATTTACAAACAGTTTACGTGCTTGGCGGATACGTACCTTTAGAAATAAATATACACATACACACACATTAACCATTTCTCCAACAGTGTTCTATGCTCCAATACGAAACACATAAAAAATAACAAATAAACAAGTTAAGACAGTGTGCAGTACATCAAGTGCGCATTAGACACACGTTAAGTTTGGGTTCTTTAGTGATTAATGATTTTTAAATATTTCATGATAAAATATGAGACAAAGTACATTATTTACAGTTCATGAAAAAAAAAAACATAAATATCATATACTTGTTAGACAATGTTACTTGTGCGTGCGTTACTATGCAATAATTACGTGATAATTCGTTTCCTTATATCTCTTAAAAGAATACATAAACTTTAAAGTACAATAGTTGTTAAAAGGACCTCAACTTCATTTTGAAAAACATTATCCCGCGCCACAGGGTATGTGGTAGTATTTTCATAGCTACTTACAAAAAATAAAAATTTTGTTCATTTTTCAGAATTTCTTTTAATGATTTGGAGTTGCATTGTGAAAGATGTTTTTTAATACCCAAACATACGTTAATATTTCATTTACTGTTGATCATTTTCTTCATATTACTTTTAAATTTTTGAAAATTTGGTTGCTTATATCTCTGAAAGTTATTGACACAATTTAGCTGAAATAATTTTAATTGAGTGTTTTTAATAATGTCTGTCTTTCATACATTTAACACATTCAGAGACGTCCCTAACATTTACGGAATCAAAAGTAAAATAAAAATCAAAAACTAATAAAAAATTAAGAAAAACTACTTTTTTTGCTGTGGATTAATTGATTTCTATTTGTAGCATGTATTTGTAAAAGTTCATATTCATGTTCATATTCAGTTTCAAGTTCATATTCAGTTTCTTGGGAACCCTAAAAAAAATTTATTATATATTCCTAAATTGTATATCTATCAGTCTATCACTGTCTGTAAAGATATGTAATAAAAATTATGTATTTGTATGACAGTATGAGTAACTTAACTCAACTATGTATGTACATATAAACAAAATAGAAAGACGATTGTTGCAGACAGTTTCCTTTCTGTGTTTCCCATAACAGGTCAACTCACTGATGACATCTCTCGATCAACACACTGTTTGTGAAGGTCACACACAAACTTTTTTTATGTGATTCTGATTATACTGCTTTTCAAATGGTATATGTAATTAGGTTTGTTCCAACAAGCTGCAAACTTCTGATTGTCTAAATTGTCCAAGGATTTTTTAACCCTTTTAAACAAACCATATGGAAAAATTTTTTTGTCTCAAAATGCCGGACCTTTTACTGCCAGTGAAAAAGAAAAAAAATGAAAGATCCCAACATCAAAAAAGTGAACGCTAGGAATTTACAAAATATAAATTATACTAAATTATTGTTGATAAAATTTACATTATTTAGAATTATACCGTATTTCGGAAAATCTGTCACAGATGGCGGCACCTATATCAGTGAATATGTACATATCACAGCATTTTGAGCCGCCATATTGCAGGACGAGTTAACTCGTCTTAATCATTTAAAAAGTTAATGAATTTTTAGTTCGTTTTTATTTTTTTTTTTACTTATTGCTCTCTCTGTCTTTTAACGCTTTAAAAACAACGGATTATAGGTAAATTGTTTAACGTACAGAATTTGAAAATTTTAAACTAGATGATACAAGGAAACAATTCTGATTTTCACTTATCTACTTCTGTTGAAACGTGAAGATATAGCGTACGCCTCTGGTGGTAATATTAGCAGTAGGAACAAGTGAAAGATGTATGTACACGCTAAGTTGGCATACACAGTTTTGTATTATCCAAATTATGTGCAAATTACTAGATTACATATTGTCAATTAGAAGTATACCTATATTTTTACTTGATCGAGTTTTTAATTTTATCATCTGAGGCGTGAGTGAAAATTTTTGCGTTGTTCCATTGAAACAAAACTGGTGTAACATTGAAAAAAGAAAATAGGCAAATAAATAAAAACCTGAATGGTCGTTATCACTGCTCTCATTTATTACTACAGGTACATGAACGAAAGAATTCGATAATTCTTTCAAGAGAACCAAAAAGTTTGAACTAAAAGTTATATTTACGACACTATGAGAGAAGACAGTATCCATTAAATGTCAACAATTGTTTTTAAATGTACCACCACTTTACTAACATGTTTGTGACTTGTTTATTGTCGTGCATGGGCATAAATAAATCATATACATCTTTTATACTTGTCGAAAAATGGATGTTGGAACAAACCTTGTATCAGTTGTCCTTACATTTTAAATAAATATACGTAGCTATTACTGACCCAAAAGCTGTCATTAACATATACTACTAACCCAAATATGTATTATAAAGTTTTTTATAACAGTAAGTAATCACATATACGTACATAAAAATTTAAGAAAGATTCTAATTAACAAATTTTTTTAAAATCAATTTTTTTATAGAAACTTTTGAAATCTTTAGTGTGCAATATACTTACAGTCACTCCCAAAATTATTTGGACAACATAAAATTATTTAAAAACAAATTATTACATTTGAGGAATTATTAAATTGGAGGGGGGTTCTTTTCTCCGATGAAACTAAATTTGAAATGTTCAACACAAAAAAACAAAACCCCAATTTGTGTGAAGAAATCGAGAAGATGTGCTGAATCCAAAAAATCTGGTTTCAACTGTTAAGTACAGAGGTGGTTCCGTAATGATTTGGGGATATATGACGGCAAATTGGGTAGGGAACATGCACGTGTTAGATCGTATCATGGACAGGTTTGTGTATTTAAGGATTCTGAAACAGCATTTACATGTTAGTGTACAAAAAGTAGGAATACAGAATAATTACATGTTCCAAAATGACAATGATCCAAAACATACTTCCTACGTGGTAAGACAGTGGACAGCATATAATGTACCCCATTTGCTTCAGACACCTCCACAGGTGTCTGAATAATTTTGTGACCTGATAATTATCACATGTATTTAATTTTTTTAAATATTTTAAATTTTCTTGTTGACTCTGAAAGTAATAAATATACATTTATAGTGTAGAGACTTCATACATTTTATGAATGTATCTATGAAATCGATTTGTTGTTTTATAATCAAAATAAATTCATCAAAAATCATGAATAAAATGCTGTCCAAATAATTTTGGGAGTGACTGTATATTTTCTTTACTTTTGTATCAATAGGTACAAATTTAAAATGAAAGTTTTAACAAGAAAAACTAATATGTATCTTATTTTTGGAATAATGAAAATATTTTTCTTTTAAAGAAACTGCATTACCTATGAGTATTTGTATGTTTAACAAGTAGACACTATCTACTAAACAAAAAAATAATACTATAATGTTAGGTACAATTTTCAATTTGGACTGGTTAATTAACTATAATAATTGTTTTTATCTATTTTAAAACATAGTAATTTATTTAATTTATAATTAACTACTATAAATAGTTCAAATTTTAATTTTTATTTTTTATTTTAACTTATGCTGACTAAATTTCGTATTTTGGTATGAAATATGAGGTTAAATTGTTTTGCTACAAATTTTGTTAAAATTTTTTTAGACGCTGCTGTACAGGTAGTTTCAAAAGATTCCATAAATAAGTACATAAACATATTTTGTTGACAAAAAGTTCAACATTCAAAAAACCAAAAACAAAAAATATGTTAGACAGTCAGAGCCTGATTAAGGTTTTTTTTCTTGGGGCTCGTATATATATATATATATATATATATATATATATATATATATATATATATATATATATATATATATACGAGACATGTTTTTAAAGTAAGTACCGTTTTGATATAAAAAAATCAACAAGTAAATTTTTCAAACAAAACTTTATTTATCTGAAAGAGAATTCTTTCCTCTACTTTTCTATATAATTTCCATTATTATTAAGGCACTTGTCGTATCTTGGGACCAGCTTTTGTATGCAGTCGTCAAAGAAGCTTGCCGCCAGACTGGACAACCACTGCTGCACAGACGTTTTTACTTCTTCATCATTGGAATGACGCTTCCCCGCCAAATGCGTCTTCAAGTGCAGAAACAAATGGTAGTCGCTAGGCGCTAGATCGGGACTGTATGGAGGATGGTCCAATTGTTCCCAGCCAAATGAAGTGATGAGCTCTTGCGTTCGATTTGCTGAATGTGGACGAGCATTATCGTGGAGCAAAACGACGCCTGCACTCAGCATGCCACGCCTTTTGTTTTCAATTGCGCGGCGCAGTTTTTTTAAAGTTTCACAGTACGCGGCTGCATTGATCGTTTCACCGCGAAGCAGAAAATCGACCAACAACACACCCTGTCTGTCCCAAAAGACAGTGCACATGATTTTCTGGGCAGAAATTATTTGCTTGAATTTGACTTTCCTAGGGGATGTTGAATGCCGCCATTCCATTGACTGTTGTTTTGATTCTGGTGTAACGTAGGCTACCCACGTTTCATCGCCTGTAACGATATGGCTTAAAAAATCATCGCCCTCGTTACTGTAACGCTCAGCAAAGCTCAATGCACTGCCCAATCGTTTGGTTTTGTCCTCATCATTCAACATTTTCGGCACCCACCGTGAACACAGTTTACAGTCCACTTTTTGAATGAGATCACCGGTAATAACTGAAGGTCGCCCACTTCGTTCCTCCTCATGAACGTTTGTGCGGCCATCTTTGAAGGCCCTAACCCATTTCCGCACCATTCCTTCACTCATAATGTTTTCACCATAAACTTCACTGATTTGACGATGAATGTCAATTGCTTTTAAGCCTTTAGCACAGAGAAAACGAATCACAGCACGCACTTCACAGTCGGCGGGATTCTCGATAGTCGGCGGCATTTTAAAATCACGTAAACAAACGAAGACTTGATCAAACGGCGTCGTAATGGCGTCTGTGGCTTCCCAACTGATGTAGCTACACTACGCGCATGCGCTAAACGGCAACTGCAGCACTGCGGCGGCGTAATTTAAAAACGGTACATACTTTAAAAACATGCCTCGTATATATGCATATATATATATATATATATATATATATATATATATATATATATATATATATATATATATATATATATAAAGCATTTTTATTTATAAAAGAAAACATTTTAACCAAAAATCAATTTTAACTGTACTTTAAATAATGTAATATATTTATAAGAATAACACAACTTTAATAATCCAAAGCTTTAAATAATACGTTAAATAATTTTTCCTAATTTTCCAACATTTTGGTAAAGGGACAAAATGTGTTTTGATTAATCAGTCCACATTTATAGTAACACTATAAAAAATAATTCCAGAAAATACAATAACAATAAACTGATAAAGTATTTTGAAAAACACAAACCATTTTTTATTTTTATAACAATTGAAGACATGAGTGGATGAAAGTGTTATGTAACATTTTTATAATTTTACAATAGAAGCGTCTGAAAGTTTTATTTACATATACTTCCCATGCAATAGCTTATGTTTATTATTGAATTTCTACAAAACTATTGGACGTAATGAAACCAAATTTTAATTAATGATACTTCAACATAGAATATTTCAAAATTTTTCAAAAAATGAATTTTTTAAAAAATGTTA
The DNA here is from genome assembly GCA_035578155.1 of Brachynemurus nebulosus. NCBI lineage: Eukaryota > Metazoa > Arthropoda > Insecta > Neuroptera > Myrmeleontidae > Brachynemurus > Brachynemurus nebulosus. The sequence goes on along the minus strand of JAPWDM010000001.1, from coordinate 72,246,937 downwards.
CATAATACCTTTGTCCACTCATATCTTCTACAATAAACGTTCTGTAATGTTTGAAAACTTTTTTGGTTAAAAATATAAAGTTTTTCTTAACGTTTCGAGAACAATTTAAATATATAGCTATATGGACGAATCGGCATTATTTTCTGTTTATGGTGACCTGGTGAGATATGGTGTAGTAGCTGAATTATCCTTACAGAAATTCATCAAACAGTTGAATTGCAATAAGTAAACTATTTAAAAGTACACTACTAGGTCAAGTTAAAAAGTACGATAAGCTAAAAAAATAAGCATTTTTAAAATAAAATATGGGTGAGTTGTTATTGATAGAAAAAGTTTAGGTATAAGATTGAAAAGTTTGGTTGATTTGTTTGTCATTAAATAGCTATAATTTATAACTATTTAAACCATTTGCATGGTAAAATCTAATTACTAGTTTACCATTACGTTGAGCCTTACTGTACCAAATTAAACAAATTTGAAAATCTTATTAAGAGTAACATTTGACAGACAACTCATTATAATTACGTCTTCTTCTGGAGTGTGATTACAAACAGATAACGACGTAAGTCACCTCTTTATATTATTATCATTAATATTTCAGTTGTTTTTGTTTAATTAGGTTGGATTATATTATTATATTATCTTTTTCTAACTCGTAATGTTAAATCGAGAAGGAGTATTAAAAATTTTGTATTCAGTTATTGGTTTAAAATCTATATGACGTCATTTTGAAGGATTGAACTAATTTGTGACGTAATTGTCTAAATATAAAATTTCAGGTATATGTGCCTACAGCAGATACATAGCAGCAATCACACATATTAATATCAATTATACTACACACACAAACACCAACTCTGAGAATGTATATAACATATAGGTGGGGATTTTCCATCTTTTTTTGGTGACACTGGGTTAGGCCGTATGAGATAGCTAGTTGACTCTATGACTCGAACCGTAAAGTGTTTTTATTTCTATTGGTTAGGTCCGCGACAACTAAGGTTATACGCACCATTGTAATGTATATATTCTTGAATTTTTGATGTAGGAATGGCTATCGATAGATGAGAGGTATGGTAATGAAGATGAAGTATCTCTCCCGGTTAGTATATACTCGCTTGAGCTGTTGTTATACGCTAATACGCGCTTGAGCTGTTGCTAGTCTGGCTATTTGTTTGAATATATTTTAAAATTTGTTATCTTTTTCCTGTAAGCTTGCATTTTTACTTATTTTTTTTTTTAATTTGTATTTTCCCTTTTTTAATTGGTTTGTCCATTTTTCAGTTCTGATGATGAACTAATCAACCGAAAACTAGCTCAGTGAATATGTCAATCCTTGAAGTGAAAATTTGACGAACTAAATATTTCGTTTATAGTATCCCTAGTATAAACGAAACTCAAGACTATACCAATCCTAATTTATTCGATTTTGTTCCCAGAATTTCTATAATAATGTGACAGTGTCATTGAAGAAACGGAAAACAATTCTAAACTTAGTAGATTATATGATCAAATCGTTGCTGAAAACGTTTATTAGAGCGCAAATAATAACGAAATTAATAACTTGATTACAAATTGTAAGTTTATTGTCAATAAAGTGAAAAATGCACTCAGACTAATAATGAGAATTTGGTAAACACATTTACCTTCGAAAATAATGAAAAGAACGCATCCATCCTTTGAAATGCGAAATTAAAACATACGACATTTAAGAAAAATAAATTACATAATAACAAAGGCTACAGCTAACAGATTGCGGTTTTTATAGTAAAGCTGTTTTCATTTTAAAAATTACATAATTATATGAAACAAACTAGTAAGCTAGAATATTGTAAATGAAATTCTACGGAAGGTTCTAGAAATGCGCCAAGTTTTTCTAGATTTTTTGTCTTATATTCAACATTTTAATTACAATGTTCTGTACGTTTGCTCTTCTCAACATCAATTGTTTACAAGCATTAGCTCTGTAAAAAATTCTGTTTATCAAAATGAACAATTTCAAGCTACTTAAGCTATTGCCTTGAAATTGTTGAAATACGCAAGATTTTAATTTTATAAAAGAACATCAGTAGCAAAGGAAGCAACCACTTCACTGTAACTATGCCAAGTGGGAAGGTATGACGGTAACGTTAAAAGTGTGTAGGAGACGTTTACATGATATCGCTACTAAACACTAAATAACTTACAATATGGTCGCATACTTTTCTTTGCCATTACACGACTGGGTAGCAGACTAGCTAGAACGACTAAAACATCATGCATATATAGTAACAAAGAAATATAAAGACTTTGTTGTTTGGCTGTATTTGTGTATGAATATTTGTGTGTTTACCTATAATTGCATAATATAACCGTCGGCGTCGTACCTCAAGAGGTTAAACAAAGAAATAAATAGTTTGAGGTATTTTGTTATTATATACAATGTGTGTTAAAATACTGTTGGCGAATTTATGGAAGGTATGATAATTTCACTCGACACTCGGCACATCAATATTTTATTAGTTCTTTTCTAGATTTCTTGTTGTAAAATGTGAAATCAATTTTATTTTATGCTAGCAGCCCGTCTCGACTTCGCTCAAGTGTCTATTTTATTTTTAATTGGATGTTTTATTTAACTTCTTACATACACATTCTATATTTTATACCAGTTATTATATATACTTTACATTTTCTTGCTGTGACCCACGGTTTCATGTGCGTAAAAATATCTGAATTGTGGAGGTTCAATTACTTTTAAATCAGAGATTCCGAAATTCTGTACGAAATATTAATTATAGCGATTGGCTTCGCTCGTTCAATGACTCTAAAGTAGAGATGACGTCGGAAGTAAATTGTTTGTCCCATTTGCCCACATTCGGAAAGGAAGGGGTTGGAAACAGTAGCTGATAAGGGATTTAGTATAAGTATTAATAAGAATAATAGCCAAAAAATCGATGAAAAAGATCATTCCGCTTGAAGATTATAAAGAATCAAAATTTATTTTGTGATTTTCGTGATCTTTAATTACTTTGACTTTACCACCCAGTTGTCCATAATCACTATGACCTTGCTACCCAGTAGTCATAATCACTATGACTTTACTATCTAGTGATCTATAGTCATTATGATCTTACTACCCAAGTTCCATTTAGCTGTTTATCTTAAGCTCCGTTTGGCTCTCTAATACCCTAGCGGACAATTTTGACTTCACGTTAATTTCTCCCACAATTTAACAGTATTTGAGAAGAAATTTCTCCAGAACCCTGGACCTATTCCTATTCCCCAGAACTAATATAATATAGTCTATGCCAGTCTGAAATTGTTTAACTTTCCAACAGTGAAATAATTTTCAAAATCGGTTGAATAGTTTATTTTGGATGCTTTTTGGGTCTCCAGGACTTCGCGAGACATCATAATCTCATATAACCTAGTCTGCATTAATCTGGAATAGTGTAGCTATGTGAAAAAGTTTTCAAAATTGATTGGGTAGTTCACTTTAGACGATTTTTGGGTGCCTAAGGTTCAGGTTACTTCAGATAGCATATTCTATGTTAAGGGGAGGTTTACTTGAGAGTCCTTAAAAATTATGTATTTTTCTAGAATTTTTTTTCTCAAGAACGGAAGTAAATATCAATTTCAAATTTTGTACACATATTTATTAAGTATTAAACTATACAAAAAAAATTTTTCAAGGAAAAAACTAAAAAATTGTCCATTTTATAGATAGTGCAGTGTGATGATCCGAAAATCCGATGTCTTGTTGGTTGACATCATAGCGCCGGTAATAAACCACTGAAATCCCAAAACAAAAAAGATTTATAAAATATATGAACAGTACCAGCACCTATACCTATAATATCAATAAATTGCTGAAAGAAAAAAAATTGGCGGATGTGTGAACTTCTGATTACGATTTTTATCTTATTTTTCGCTATTTAAAGTAATATAAAAAAATAAAAAATATTGAAAGTGTATCGGACTTAGGTATAGGTGCCGGAGAATTGAATTATCGTTAAAATAAAAAAGTATACATCGAATAGTTTTTGAGTTATCGTGTCAACCAGTTCCAAAAATGTGGTTCCAAGATATTATAAAATATATATAAAGACGCGTATTTTCAAAATTTTATATTTAATACTCATTATTGCATGAACTACGTTTTTTGAATTTTTTTTATAGAAAGCTGGATTCGGTTAATGTGCAAAAATCTTTTTTTAAAATTATTTTCAGCAAAATTACTTTGGGAACATATTCTACACATAATTTGCTATCAATTTCGGCAAAAAAATCGATTTTTTGATCAAATCTCAAGTAAACCTTCCCTTAAATTACTTTCAGCAAAATCACTTTGGGAACATATTCTACACATAATTAGCTACCAATTTCTGCAAAAAAAAACTCGATTTCTTTTAACGACGCTCAAGTAAAGCTCCCCGTAATCTGGAATAGCTTAACTTTCTAACAGTAAAACAATTTTTTAAAATCGGTCCAATATTTTTTGAGCTTACTTCGGACATACAAACAAATTTTCTCTCTTTATTTTGTTAATATACAGAGTGTTAGTGAGTAAGTGCAAAATATTTTAATGCGTGATTTCTGAGGTTTTTTTATGTAAAAAAGTTCATATAAATCCATATCCGAAAACGCTTAGTTTCCAATATACAGGGTGTTCAGTTTCTCGTCTTTTTTACAACAATTTTATTAACAGTGGGAATAAGGGGTATAAAAGTAAATCTTAAAATAAGAGTTTGAAAGCTGAAATTTAGAAAGTAAAATAAAAGAAATAAATAAACTTTAACAATGTTTATTAATAGAAATTTCTAAATTACAAATTTATAAGCAGAATGGGCGAAAGTTAACACCTTTTAAACCCTTAACACTGTTGCTTTAAAATCCTATGATTGACCAAGATGTCTTTAGGTGTAAAGAAAATTTCAAACAAGACAAATTATATTTACAATTTGATTCTTAACAAATTTCAAATTAGCACAAGTAAACAACATTGAACAATCGAAAAAAATTAGATTAACTAACCAATCGACAAATATAAATTCCAAAACTATTACAACTGTTTGATAACAATTAAACAGGAAAATATTACGTGGTGAAAAGGTGTGAAAATTTTATACAATACTATACCGGTTATTTACATATTATAAAATATTTACATACGTAGGAGCAAGTTGGGAGAAACGAATCCTTAATTATTAATAAACTTAATACTAATAAATAATAATAAAAATAATTGAAATAATTGAAATAATCATATGAGTATGAAAATAAATTTTGATACATACAATTGCTACAATAAAATGAAATTAAATTTCATTAGAAAAAACTTTAGAAGGTTTTTTATTAAATATTACCAACTATTATTCGCGTCAAAATATAGAAATATAAAGTTTTGAACACTATTTACACTAAATTTCTTCCATTGTTACCCGAACGTATTATTATAATGACATAGTTTAAATACTTAAAGATTGAATAAATTGAGCAACAATCATGACCACAAAAACTGAAGCGCTAAGTGATCGGGTGGTAATGGGCGTCTATTTCACGGCTCAGCGTCCCATAGTCCACTTAAGATTTTAATATCAAGTGTCAGAAGGACACTTGCAAACTAATTACCCGTGAGTATAAATGAAACTCACTGCCTGCTGGCTGACTGTGTTCTCATGATTGCTGTTATCAGCTTACTCAAATCGGTTTGCATTTATTGTTAAAAGTCGCTTGCGCACTACGTCATAGAATACTCTAGAAATATATTATTTATTGATGCATTACATAATACATATGTATTGTTAATTAAATATTTATTAAGTATATTTTGAATTATATATATGTATCATGTTAGTCATAAATAGAACAGGGGCGGAATGCAAAAGAATTTTAAATATTGTGAAACCATTTTAATAAAATTATATTGAAACTTTTATATGCCAAACATTAAATACATTTAAAATATGTTGCATTTTAAAATATTTCTTTTAAATATTTCAAAAACATTTTGAGATATTCACACAAAATTTGGGACACGCTATAACAGGATCGATACCCATATTCTGAAGCAGACAGAATATTTCCACTCAAACCAATAGCGTGCGTACGATCATGTTATGACATTTTTTTGTAAAAAAAAAAAAATAGACACGCCAATGATTTTTTCCAGTTAGAAAATATTTTTTTAAATGTTCTATAACTTGTTGACAAAAACGACCCCTTAGTATTTTGTAATTCAAGTAGCCGTTTTCTAATTATTGTTCCTACCACAAAACGGATTTAGATTCCCGTATCAATTGCTGAGGTAATTTTATGAAAAAGCCTTACAAATAAAAGACGTTTAATTATTTGATCAACTGTAGACGCTTCACGTCTACAGTTGATCAAATAATTTGTTTTTAATTTAATACAAAAAAGATTTTTAAAAGAGGAGAAACTGAACAATATGTATCTTGGAAACTAAGCGTTTTTGGACCTGGGTTTATATAAACTTTTTTAAATAAAAAGACCTCAGCCATCAAAATCTTTCGCACTTATTCATAACACCCTGTAGGTAGAAGAGCAACCGACAATTTTATTTTTTGATTTTAGATAGTAAAATTTGAAGATGATTGAATGCTGCAATAGTCTTTTTGAATTCAACAGTAATATTTTTATTTGTATGACTCTTTAAGAATACCAGTTGTCTATAGACTATAAAGAGTAAGCGAAATTACCAATTCAAAAATATTGTAATTAAATATTGTAATTTTAAAAAAATACCGCTCACTTTGGATATTTTTCTAAAATGTTCCTTCAATGGTATTCTTTAAAATTAGAAATATTACAAACAGGAGAAAAACTGTTGATTTTAGATTGTGAATTTCCTAAAAATTAGAAATTTGAGTTCGATAAAATGATATTTAAGCAAACAAACATACAAAACAGAGAAACTGACCACAACGATAAGGAATTTAAAAAAAAAAATATAAGTAAGTAAATATCTGGGTGCAATTCGTACCAATTTTGATAACTTTTGGAAATTAGGGATGGATAATTAATCACTTCAGCTATCTATTCTTAATGTCTCCAAATTCTTTTACATCATCGGAAAGAGCAGAAAATGGTACATAGGATGAATTCTTGAACTACTGTTTTAAGTGGTTTTCTATAAAAAAAAAAGAAAAATGAAAATATGTTAATTTTTTTGAATACTTATACTATATTATGTCCTTTTTTTCTTCAAAAGTACATATGGCAGGTAAAAGTATATAAGGCAGGAGGTATTTGAATTATTTTGTTATGTTATTAGTGATGTAGGTACTGAAGATGATTCAAGAAAAAAATAGTATGGGTGGCATAATAAAAATTCAAAAAATTGACATATAACTTCATTATAATTATATTACTACGTCTAATAAGTTTGTAGCATTCTGGAGGTTTTTTTTATTTTGTTTCACAGTTAAAATCTTGGAATTATGCCCGTCTGTTTGTCACACCATCATAGTTTTCACATTTAGTTAAACAATCATATACGATCATCAGCGCCTATGAATGTCTATAGAGAAATATTAGAAAAGTTATAATAATTATACAAATGAAGTCAATCTTCCTCCCTATCATCATTTGTAACCACAAGAATATTTGTTTCGTCAAATAGTTTTCAAAGTATTTCAGCTGGTCTGTACATTCTCGAAAGATCTCTCGCGTGCGGAAGGTAATAAATAAGAGTCGCTAAATGTGAATAACAGCCGACAGTTCTATTGTGTTAAAACAATTGCAACAATATCATTGTACACTAGTGACGTGCTGAATATCCGTATCCGTGGATATCCGAGGGAAGAAAGATCTATATCTGTATTTTCCGTAGTGGCAAATTTTCCGTATTTGCTGTTCTTTAACGGATAGTTTACATTAATGAATTTCATTAAGTGTATTAATTCTAAGTTTTAAAAGTAAGTAAAAATGAAATACTATTAACTTCAATCCAAATTACTTCTCAATTCCTTAAATCACATATGTTGAACATTTGTATTGCAAAAATTAAATATTTATTAGAGAAAGTTATAAGGCATTAACTATCTTTTCCTACAATCATAGTAGAAAGTAGGCTTTTGCGCTTTGTCAAAAGAACGTAAAATATGTGTTTCCAGAGGACTGTTACTTTCCGCTTTAAAGCGAAAAGTAGTAGGTACTTTGTCGCACGCTCAACATATATTTAACTACAAATCGTGTAGGTGTTGTTTGTATTTTCTATGACAACAAGTAATAGTTTCTAAACTTCATATTTTTTTTTAACGTGATCAAGTGAAATATCGATTTTATTAAATTTCAAAATAATTAATATTAATTAAAAATAATCAATAATTATAAATAATAAATCAAATTTATAAAATAATGAGCCATATTTGGTATCTCAAATAAATTAATGTTAACATCCATTATTATTATTAATAAAACTATTTAATAAATTTCACTTACCACATATATTTTTACCTTTTTTTTCTTTATTCTCAAAGTTTTCATAAAATTTGAAGCAATGATATTCCTATGCCTTTAGTTTTCTATGCAATTACTATATCCCTAATATGTGTAATTTTAGATTGCAAGTAAATACCGGATTTCCTCAATAAATAATTCAGTATCAAACGAATCTTCATTAACAATTGCCATTTTTTCAAGAAAAAAACAAAAAAAAAAAATAAAAATAAAAACAAAAAAAAAGAAACAATCTAAAAGACCAATAAAAATTTAACAAATATACACACAATTAAGAAAATTAAACAAAACAAAAATTACTAAGCACCTACTTGAGTCGTATTATTCAATGATTTGTTGTAATGTTCGAGAGACACTGTAGTAGTACTAGTATGTATTTGTCGCTTATAAGTGGTCCACTGGTCGCAAGTTTTAACGACTAAAAACGACAATACGACGACACATTGCCACAGTGTCCGATTACGACGACAAGCTGTGGCTGGTGTGTCTTGAAATTTGTGTTTCCATAAGAAAAGTACATGCATACATACTCGGCCACAGAACAGCCACTATTTTGTCGCTGTCGCGTGGTCGTGGCGTGGTTCGTGTGTCTTGGCTCTAAGTGTCCGCACGATAACTCAAGAACGAAACATCTTATTTTTAAGAAACTTCGTGAAAACGTTTACGGTGTTTTGAACATTTCTCGTGAAAAAAATTTGGCGGAATGAGGCGGAAAATTCACATAAAGAAGGTTTTTTTATTTACAATTACTCTATATCAACTAGTTTCCGAGAAAAACGTACTTTTGTAAATGGAAATTCGCTATGTTATGCAGGATGCTGCGACAGGGGTATTATGTTATTTAGACTACAGTTCATATAGTTTATACCCACTTTCTTTTTATATTGACACACCATGGTGTCTGAATTCGCCTCACCTATAGACAATTTTTAGTTAATTAGTAGTTATCAAACAAAAAAAAAATTAAGCACAATACAGCTTTCATTTATTGTAATATATCATTATTGTATATATGTCAACAAAATACCAAACGTCTTGTTGCCACTCCCAACCTTATATACATAACTGTTTATTTTGTATGGCACTTTCTTTATAAGATTTAAAAACGTGCGTTATAAATAAAAATTATAAAAGACGTGCCTGTAAAATAACAGAATACAAAGATGTCACGTTCACCGCTTTTCTTCGACGATTAACTCATAACTGACAAAATTCAGTAGCATAGATTGATCTATGACCTTGTGCAATCATAATACTGATAAAGAAATATCGAGAGGCAGCTCTGTCCGGATTCGCCCCAACTGATGGTACCACTTTAAGTTTTACATCATCTGAAATGATCACTTTTTTTGAAACTTTAAAGAAGAGATAAATGTCATAATTAAAATTAAGTATAATCTATTTCACTTAAATTTAAGCATGATTCATCACCTACGAATTTAAGAAATTCCTGTTTTCAAAGCTTCATTTCCTTCATTGTTGCAAATGCGTAAATTTTAAATTTCCAGTTTGTTTTTAGAAAAGAATAGAAGATTGATCTGTTTGGAAAATAAAAAATATTTAATTTTTTAGGGAAAACTTATGCTCAATTTTATTTGAAACGGGGTATACCTAATAGTAAGTTGTACTTCAAAAAGAGCAACTTGGCAGATTTGTCTTCTAAGGTCTATTACTCTAAACCTAAATTAGAAAATTGAGCAAAACAGGTCAGTTAGAATTTTTTACGCTGATTCGAAATCTATAAAAAAAATTTGGATATTTTTTATTTTTCATCCCATTTTTACAAAATTAACCCCAAATTTTAACCCACAACCACCGCTTTGGAGGTTGAAAAAGGGCATTATCGCCGATTCAAACTTCTGCTGTACCTCTTGCGATTTTCGAAATATATGAAAATTAAATTTTCACCCCAATTTTACACACACACACACACACACGCACACACACATACACAATTTACACACAATTTGTTAAGATTTAATTCGTTGCAGTAAATAAAAATAATTTTTTTATTTTTTATTTTTAGGTAAGTGAACGCCATCGTTTTTTTTCCCGAGAGCTATTTTTACGTAAGTACAATCATTTTTAAAATATATTTTCTGTTTTTTTTTTTTCATTTTATTTTTTTTTTTTTTTTAATTATTTTTTTTATTTAAGATAAAACGCACTCGACAGCGTATAATAGCACTTGCGGTTTATTCGTATGACTGTGCTATATGTTTAATACCTACATATATATATATATATATATATATATATATATATATATATATATATATATATATATATATATATATATATATATATATATAGGTGTCGAGTCACCACCGTCGTCGATCTGGTGGTGACGGTATCTTCAAGGCATACTTTTAGTTAAATTGACGGCATACTCTAGCGGCAAAATCCTCCAAATGCGATGAATCTCGCGAGTTAACTGCTTTAAATGTATATATGCGTTTTCCTCGAAGTTTTTACTTGATATGTGCCCAATCGGATTGATATCGGGCGACTGTGACGGCCAATCCAATGTAACGATGCCAGATTTGGCATCCGTGTCGCGTATTTGGCACTCATGGTTCTTCACTTGTTATTCTAACAAAAGACAAAGAACTGAATTTTGCTTTAAAGTGCATCGATGACAAAGGTTCATTCTATCTGCTCACAAAATATTTAGAGAAATACTTTTACCAGTTGTGAGTATGGTCGACCACGATCTTAATCAACAGACTCTATATATATATATATATATATATATATATATATATATATATATATATATATATATATATATATATATATATATATATATATATATACTACTCAAAACAAAATAAGGGCCACTCATGTTTTGCTGCATAAGTTTATTTTTATATAAGTTACAGTATAAGGTATGCTTACATTTAATTAAGGAACTAATTTTTTACTAAATAAAATTAATTTTAATAAGACTAAATAAAAAATTAATCCATAATTACATTTTTTTAGGATTTTATCATTTTTATAGTCATTTTTACAGTCATCAACAAACGTTCACGCTTTGAGTAAAAGCACACATTATGCAACTTTTCGGTGATTTAATATCGAGTATGCCCTCCCCTTTTTAAAACACATTCTTGAAGCCTCCTCGGCATGCTTTCAATAAGATGCCTAACGGTTTCATCAGGAATCTCCTCCCAACATCTTCTCAAGACGTCAATCAGTTGTTGTTGGGTGTGCACATCCTCTCCGGCTGCTCTGACTCGCCGTTTTAATTAATTCCAAAGATGTTCTATTGGGTTCAAGTCAGGGCTATTTGCAGGCCACGGTAAAACCTGTATATTAGCCTCCCAAAGGACAGTTGTCGTCGCTCGAGCGGTATGCGCTCGGGCATTATCCTGCATCAGGCTAAATCCGTCGGCCGCTCGTTGTGCAAAGGGGATCACATGGGGTCTGACAACTTGTTCAATGTAACTTTGAGCCGTTACAGTACCCTCGTTCAGGAAAACAAGCTCAGTTTTGCCTTGCAAACTAATTCCACCCCAGACCATGACATTAGGACCGCCAAATCTGTCGCGTTCATGAATGTGACGATCAGAAAACCTTTCTCCACTTCTTCTCCACACTCTTACACGTCGATCATCACTAAAAAACTTCACCTTGCACTCATCCGTGAAGAGTACGTGACGCCATTCCTCCAAGCCCCATTCAAGGTGTTCACGTGCAAATCTTAAACGGTTTGCATGATGCGCTCCGGTCAGTTTGGTAAGGATTACTGGTCTTCTTGAACGTTGTTGGTCTTCATGCAAACGATTTCGTATGGTCTGATTACTGACAACAGTACCAGTAGATCGATGTAAGCGATTTTGCAGAGTACCTGCGGTAACAGTCGGCTCACGTCGTGCACACAGTCGAATGTAATGGTCTTCACGGGCAGTGGTAGCACGAACTTTTCCTGAGCCACGGCGCCGGGTTACACTACCGGTCTGCTGATAGCGATTCCAAACATTTTGAATAGCCCTTCGTGAAAAACCCAACTGCAGAGACACGGAACGTTGAGATTGACCACCCTCAATCATCGTTACGGCTCTGGTAGCAGTAGCTTCGTCCATATGGTGTCGAATTCTCGGCATTGTAAAAATAAATGATTGAATAACACGCCAAACTTCAAGAAACAACCTCAGCAATCAATAATCTAGCGCAAACTGATTTAAAATGAAATTCAAAAAAATAAGTAAAACTAACCACATGACGCTGTGCGAGACAAAAAAAACGTTTAAATCTTCCCCTCAACAATAATATCACTTAAACCTAACTGTTATCATTTACTCAACCACTTAATATCATAACAACAGTCATTTAGAAAAGTTATTTTGACGTGTATCGACATAAATCAGTTTTAAAATACAAACTTTCAAGTGGCCCTTATTTTGTTTTGAGGAGTATATATATATATATATATATATATATATATATAGATATATATATATATATATATATATATATATATATATATATATATATATATATATATATATATATATAGAGTCCGTTGATTAAGAACTGAATTTTGCTTTAAAGTGCATCGTTGACATAGGTTTATTCTATCTGCTCACAAAATATTTAGAGAAATACTTTTACCAGTTGTGAGTATGGTCGACCACGATCTTAATCAACAGACTCTATATATATATATATATATATATATATATATATATATATATATATATATATATATATATACTGTGTAAGTTTTTTGTTCAAATAAGAGTTGTAGATATCGACGGGGCCAACCGACTGCTATAGTGAGGGGCTCTTATGGTTTTCGAGCTATGATACAAACTTATAGATTTTTAAATGAGATTATATATTAATTTTTCAATAAAACTGATCTAATGCATTAATTAACAACATAAATGAGCAAACAAAATTTTTTTTTAGCCAAGTATAATTTTTAATTTATACTTCAGCCTTCAGTCAGGCGATAAAAATCCAAGAAGAGACCCTTTTCCAGTACCATTTCTATCATACAAATTTGGTTGTAATGACAATGGCAACTCTCAAAAAGCTCACATGGTATATATATATATATATATATATATATATATATATATATATATATATATATAAATAAATATATATATATATATATATATATAGATATATATAAATAAATATATATATATATATATATATATATATATATATATATATATTTATCCATATATATATATATGCATGTCTATATATACATTTATTTGCTTATATATATATATATATATATATATATATATATATATATATATATATATATATAAGCAAATAAATGTATAATAAATAAATAAATAAACTTATACTATTGTGTAACCTGTGTGCAATAAGCACATCGTTTAATATACAGCGTGATTCATATAGTACGCATCTAATGTAGTATGTATAGTGTTCGGTTTTCATTTAATTACTAAATATTTTATATTGAAAGGTATTACAAATATACGTATTATTTTTATCATACATATACATATAGAATTCGCATGTCAAGTCATTCTGTATATTTCAAAATTTTTAGTTAAAAGGAGAAAGAAATATAATTTTATTTCTATTTATTCAAAGTGTATTTACAAAAGAACAATTCCTGTAATTTTGGTTTTTTTTATTACATACCAAAAATTTCAATACATTTTTCTCGAAACAGTACAACAATAAAAGAAAAAATTTTGTATGGTAAAACTAAATTTAATGTGTTATAATTTTTATTTTTAAAATTCCATAATTTGTGCTGAAGATCTTGAAAGGATTAAGTAGAAAGAAATGTCAATTATTTCAGCAATAACAAACATTTATTAACATTGAATACTGAAAACAATATGCAATTTTACAGAGTGCACAGTATAAAATTTCAAAGTGACATTTATATTTAAGATGAAATTATGAGTTAACATTTAATCAAAAATGATAATAATTGTAAAAGCCACAATGCTCAATTATTATCTGTAAATTACTTTATAACAGTTTAAATCAGAAATACTGAATACAATACTAGACTGTTGATGATTTGCCAAAATAAAGAAAATACAAAATACAAAACTAGAACGATACAGGAGATTTTACCATAACATTTCAAAATTAATTTGTATCAAAAATGTAATTAAACTGGTTATACCAGGTAAAGTTTATGCAATTTACAAAGATTAGAAAAATAAAAACAACTACCTGTATACACATTATAAAGGTGATGAAACACCAGGAGTGTGCCGGATGATGAGTCCGATAATTTAGAAAAATTAAAAAAATAATAAAAATACAAAACAAATATGTGCAACCATTAGCTACAATGCGTAAAAATAAAAACGTACCTTCAGCACGGACACATAAATACAAATCACTAAGGTTACATAAAATGGTATAATGAATAATTTCTCACCAATTCAAAGTAGGTATCAAAGAAAATTATTCTAACCACATATTTGAAATATTTGAAAAGAAAAATAAAAAAATAATTAAACTCGCAAATAAATTATCGAAATCGTCACCGAGCATTCCTAATTGAAATTACAATTTACATTTTTAAACAAAATTTTAAATATAAAGACTACATGTCTTGAAGGGACATGTGGCCAGCAATGGTAGTTTTACATTTTTAAAATAAAATTTAAAAATAAAATTAAGTTTAAACATCATTAAGGCATGTGAAGACAGCAATCGTTGTGGACCATTGGATTCAACGACCCGATTAAATCTCGTCACCGACCACATTAAATCTGCCTTAAAGTAACAATATTAACTTTAATGTTATTCGACAGTTATCGCATACGCGTAAGAATATTCTAGAAAAAGAATAAAATAGAAAAATAAGTTACACAACTTGAATATTTCTACATGTATGTATATGTATTGAAATATTGACTGACCATTTAAATAAACAAAATTATACTCAACAAAATATTACAGTTACATAATGAGCATGTCTAAACATATTGTTATGTATGAGTAGCGGTCATTTAATTAAACAAAATTTTATCAAAATAATTAATTAAATAATGAAATTTTTTTTAATTCTAATAATTTAATTAATTAAATTTTAATTGAAATAACGCTAAAACAGTATTTTTAAAATTGACAAAAACTCTCACTATTGTATCCTGGAATCATTTCCACCATAAGTTGCAATAACTTTGGTCATGTAATATAAAATGTAGTTTTCCGGCCACTTCGTCTACCATGTAATTCAGATAAATATCAAAACTGATTGAAGCATTGGAGAAATATTCAAAAGCCGTTCTTTAATTTTAAATAGTTTTATTGTATCCTGGAATCATTTCGGCCATTATTTAGAATAACATTTGGTTGTGTAATATGAAATGTCGTTTTCCGACCACTTAATCTACCACTTCAGTTATTTGAAAGTAATTCTCTAATTTTGTACCGAATTCTTGTAGTCTGAAATCATTTCCATCATTGGTTGGTATAACATTTTGTCGTGTTATGATTTCTCATTTTCCAACCATTTAGTTGACTATATGACCTCCGCAAAATTAGCCCCGCTATTTTATTTTTTCTAGACAGAAAAAGTTGCGTTGTATTGTAGGCCTGCCTCGGAACCTTTACTTGCGTTTTCTTTTTTCTCATCAATTATGTTTTTTCGAAAAATGTAATTATTTTGTTAGTTTTTACTCTTTCTTGGGGTTCTTTGAAGTTCATTTGAAATTTCTCAAAATATCACATGAATAATTATAAGTTCCAAGACTAGTAAATTTTCCCGCACTGACTAGTAACAAAGTCGGCCGCCTTATTTCTAAAGATATTTCTCCCATTGATATTTAAATGAGAAAATTATAAACTCGAATGACTTCGACAGTCTGTAGGAGAACTTAGTTTTTACATCACTAGAATGAATTTTTATTAACTTTCAATGTACAGTATGTGAACTATGTATGTTATTATTCATAATCGTTTTGGGTTGTAAAAATAACTTCTTATAAAGTACCGTATACTCGGACAAATTTTATGATAATTTTTATGTTACCATTAATATAAAATTAACCAATGTACTTCGAGGATTTTTTTTAAATTGCAATAGAAAATTTATGTTTTTTTTAAGCAAATAGTTATTTCAAAAAATTCTAATATCCTCTTTTGTATGTAAAACTGATATTTTAAAAAAAACATGCATATGAACATAAGGTGCGACACAATTACATGCGTTGGAACGTATACTTGGATATAGAGGAGACCTAAAGTGGGACAAATTGAAATAACACTTTTTTTTTCTACAGGACTGTTTTTTTTAGTGGAATTTTTCAACTGAAAAAATTAGACTTAGAGCTCGTTCACACGACACCGAATCGGTATGTTTTCCGAATCAGTTTTTTTACTGTATGCTTCAGTGGCATATGTATTTCAATGTGTACGTTCACACGGTACGGACAAGACCCTACACAGTAAAAAAAAAACGATTCGGAGATTTTTGACATTCGGTTTTGTCACCGAATTCCGAATACAGTAAAACAGTAAAAAATTCGAGTCGGTTGCTAGTAGCGCGTATATTCATATGAAAGTGTTCAGTCGATACAATTTTTTTACTGTTTAAAACTCCGGTGCAACACAGATTTGTTTGTTTAATATTTATGTAGTCAGTTTATAAGTTGTTTTTTTTGAAGTGAAAACTTCTTTAGCGGCGTTGTACACTTTTTTTATAATGGGTAAAAAATGTTAAACTCGCGTCAGGTC
The DNA here is from genome assembly GCA_035578155.1 of Brachynemurus nebulosus. Classification (NCBI taxonomy): domain Eukaryota; kingdom Metazoa; phylum Arthropoda; class Insecta; order Neuroptera; family Myrmeleontidae; genus Brachynemurus; species Brachynemurus nebulosus. The sequence continues at coordinate 72,229,771 of JAPWDM010000001.1, read as the reverse complement.
ACGTGACCTGATCGAAAATTCGTAAGATCTGATCAAAAATTCGTAAGACGGATGGAAAGTAGACAGTCAGTAGAGCAGACAATAAACTGCGTTGTACACTTTTTTTGTAATGGGTAAAAAATGTAAAACTGGCGTCAGGACACGTGACCTGATCGAAAATTCGTAAGACGACAGTACATAACAGTAGACAGTAGTACAGAATACAGAACGAACGGTAGTCTCTCTATATGTACTACTGAAACCAGTGTAACGCGAAAGGACAGATAGATATATACGGGTTTACTCCAATAGCACTAATTTTTAGCCCTATCTCATTAAACATTAATTTTAGAATAGAGATAAAAAATTTTTAAAAAGAGATTCTTGTAGGGATTACCGAAGAGAACATTTGTGCAAAATGTGAACTCCCGGAAATGTTTTTTTATATTGTTTAAACAATATTGAAAATTCATAAATAGCGTTTTTTGAGCTTTCACCGCTTACGTAGCGAAAACGGTGATAGATACATTAAGAAGTGTTAAAACCTTTTTTGTAGAGAATCGAATTCTCTACAAAAAAGTCAGCGAGAGCACCTGTCTATCTTGTACAGGTGAAAAGATACAGCGCTCCAAACGCGCACTCAAAAGTCCACTTTTTCTAGCGTTCCGGCAGGATGTGCCGTGTACGATAGCGCATAAATAAATATTGTATTCTACCACATAAATGATAGTACTTTTATACTGATAATTAAAGCAATTCGTGCAAAATTATTCCCTAACCATTCCAAAATATCAAAAATGCACAACGTTAATATTCAAGTTTTCACTTCTGCCGGCACTCCCGGAGTGCAACCCGTCGTTTTTTTTTTAAATGTTTATTATTTCTAATTATATTTTTGATGAATACACACGTGTATTGTCAAAAATGGATAATATTAATTCTGAACTTTTAATAAGTTTAGTCGAAGAAAAGCCTGTAATATGGGATAAAAAATTAGAAACATACAAAGCTAAAAATTTGAAGACGGCAGCATGGAGTAAAATTATGTAGTACGGTGCATGCCTTTGCCGATGAAAAATTCTCCATTTGTTAGCTAGAATTCCGAATGTACACTCCACATATCTTTTAGCTCTGGTTAAACGATAATTAAATATTCGTTTTTTCTTATCTAAATGTATCCCCCCGAAAGGTCTCATTAAATGTTCATGTAGACCGAAACCTTCATCACCAATAAGTACATACGGAACACATGCTTCTGAATCACTAGTTAAAGGTTTTGCATTCGGGATTTGCAAACTGCCTTTTGTTAACTTTTTCCAGAATGTTGATTCCTTAAATATTGAGGAATCGCAGTCTTTTCCGTAAGAACCTACATCCACGTACACAAATGGGTAATTTGAGTCCACAATTGCTAATAGTACAATGGAGAAAAATTCTTTGTAGTTAAAGTACATTGACCCGCTACTTGATGGTTTTCTAATTCTTATATGTTTTCCATCCACTGCCCCAAGGCAGTGGGCAAAATTAGCGTTTTTTTCAAGAATTTTTATTGGGTAGTTTCATAAAATCGTTACATAAGGTAGTCCATATACTTTCAGTTACTTCCTTAATAATATTACTAATTGTGGAGATACCAACTCGATATGAGTAATGAAGATCTTTAAATGAACACCCAGACGCCATATATCTGAAACAAAGAAATTAATGTAATTATTTATTTTAGGGAAATTAGTTCTAAAAAAAATGGACGCAAACTAGAGATACGTGGATGAGGTGTATCGAAAAACAAAAACAGCAGAAATCAGCTGGTTCTTCATCCAAGCCTTCAAAGCTTTATATATATATCACGAGCAAATGTCATTTTAAAAAAAAAAATTACTGACACAAGTGCTATTCATGAAAGCGTTAACGTAGATAACATTGAAGGACACAATGAGATAACGGAAACCGACAACAATCCATCTATATCTATAATTTCTCAAAATGAAGGAAATCCTAGAGAAGTCAAACAAAAAAAAAAAAAACTCCTATTTGTACGAAAAAAAAGAACAATTAATGAAGTGGATTCCAAAATGATATCATTTATTGACCATCAAATAAATTTATCTCAGAAAGAAAATTACGAATGCCGTCATTTATCTTTTTTTAAAAGTCTTCTGCCGCCTGTGTCTTCACTTGATGATGATCAAACTCTAGAATTTAAATCCGGAGTTCTAAATTTATTACAAAAAATAAAGAGACGGAAAGAAACACAACAATTGTAGCAAAAAATTAAAAATTAAAAATTAAAATTATTTTATGTGTTTATTTATTTATTATTTATTTGGATGTGGATTATAGTTATTATTTATGATGTGTTGTAATTGGTTGTCTTGGGGTTATAAGTATTCGGACTTTGGGTGCTACTTTTCGGGTTGATTGGGGTTACGATCAGCAGAGTTTTCTCCTAGGTCTTATGGAGACAAGATGGTGTGTGGCAGTGGAAGGCTATGGTCGCAGATCGTTTTCCCAAACCACAAGATCCCCAAATAACCTGAAATTCTTTTAGACTGTAAAGGCTGGTTTTTAAATTAGAAACACGAAATTTCATCAACTACAATTTATTACAATAAAGGATGACTAGAGATAATTTTGAGTTACAAAATTTGAAATCTTAAAAAAAAATGTTACGACAATAAATAATTACCAATTTGAGAATTCACACAAATGTTTCTTGGCTATCTTTTCGAATAGTCTTAAAGTAGAATTTGCATCTTAGGTCCTCGATGTGGCGATACGTTTCAAACTGAGACGCACGATATTCAAGTATGCCGCGTGTGCCAGTTAGGGAAATGTATTACCACATGAGTTAGTAAATTGTACACCTTTTACTTAAATGTAAATTAAAGTTTCGAAATTTATAGAATAAATTTTTTAAAATATCATTACAAAGATTTTTTGGAAAATATGTTGTTAATCGAATTAAATTAAAGTTGCAAACACAAATTTTATAACTGTACCGATTTTCCTTTTAAAATTTATGACTAGAATAATTTGTATGTGTATTTCTGTAAATATCAAATTTTATGAAATTGTGATGGCAAAAATAAAATCAGATTTAAATTGAAATCTTCTAGAAAATAACGTTACAAGTTAAATTTTACTAAAGCTCTATAAGATTTAAAGGATTCGACCAGATATCGAAATAATGCTAAGAGTTGCACATGTTCAAATTTTGTTTACCTAACCGGAAATAGTTACGTGATTTGATAATAATTAAACTATACACACAATCAGTATATGTTTGGAAATTTACTTAAAGTTAATCTAAATATAAATCTACGAATATAAATTTACACAATTAGCTAAATATACCTATACTTTCTAAATTATAAATTAACTAAATTTGAGTCGTTGACTTTTTGCTGAATCCCCGAAATTTTTTTGAATTTCGAATGAATGCGAAAGTACAAGACGACGTTAAATAACTAAGTTAAATTTTACTTACATGCTATTATTCCATTTAATTATATTTTATATTAAGTTATGTTTTCACTGATACACATTAAATTTAAATTATTTTTCCATATTATTTAAATAAATTTCCAAATTTTTATTACAATAAAATATTACTTATCTTAACAATGATGCATTTCTTTTCCTTTCAATAATAACGTTATAATTTCTAAATTACATCTTGACCAAGTCCCTTTTTTTTTTTACATTTCTTTGTTCGATGTTAACATCATCGCGGTCGCTTGGAGAAGAGAGAGTGTATTCTTTTTAATTAATATAAGTTACTTATTTTTTTAATTATCTATTATATAATTTGTTTGCCAATTAATTTTGAAATAAAGGTTCGATCAAACAATGGACAAAGCGTTAACTAAACTTTTCAGATTTCTGTAAAAAAAAATATGTGATGGTAATACGAAATGTAAGCGTCAATTTGAAAATATACCACTAGGTGGCATTTATATATATAATTGATTTTTATTGAATTCTATGATCTGACATATTGGACCACAGAGGATATTGGACTGATATTAACTTCGAACACAAATGTTAGATGTCAGTATTCTGACATTTTGCAAATCGAGTAATTATTAATTAATTTAATGTTCGTTTATAATCGTTTTCCAAAGAATTCAATAATGTGTCGAATTTAATTCGTCACATTTTCACCCCGTTCGCAAAAAGCGGAACGCTACGGGAAATTAAGCTGGTTTCAAATACCTTACATGACATTTACTGACTGCGGAGGTGCGTGGGTCTTGCAAAATGGCGGTACATGGTGTCAAATAGGCGAGTAGAATGAACGGGCCTTGAAAACGTTGTAAGAATTTTGCTTCTTTATCAATATCGTGTTGATGTTGTAGAATCTTCTTGTAGACCATTTGACCAATAGTAAAATTTGATGTTTGTGGACGATTTGCGGTTAGATTTTTTATACGCTCATGTGCATTTGTGATTGCTTGTTGGATTTTTTGTGGATTTGGTTTGTCAGCTTGTAAGATTTCCGATAGTTCAGCATTTACGTCTAGTGGAGTTAGCATTTGACGGTTTAAGAATACTTGTGCTGGAGTAGCATTTATGGCTGAATTATACGAATTGTTGATGCTGAAGACAGCGTATTTCAAGAAGGTATTCCAGTTCGCATGATTGATTGAGTATTGTGAGATCATAGTAGCTAAATTGGATTTTATATTTCTTATAGAACGTTCAGCTGCGTTTGCCCTTGGATTATATGGAGAGGTGTAAATTTGGCGAATTGCTCTCTCGAAGCAGAAGTTGTTGTATCTCTCACTATGGAATACAGATTGGTTATCTGATACTATTGATGATACATATCCGAAAGTGGTAAATATATCTTCCAGTATGTTTATGACCACTTTTGACGTTGTTTTCTTTGTAGGTCGCGCAAAAATCCAACGACTGTATGAATCTGCAACTAGAAAAATGTATCTGAAGTCTTTGTCTTCTGGGGGTCCACGAGTTTTTATAATAGGGCCTACGAAATCGACGAAAATTTTTTCCCAGATATTTTTTGGGGGGTGACTTTGGAAAGCGATATCATAATTTTTGTTTACAGGTTTATGTTCTTTACAAATAGTACAATTATTTACATATTCTTTTACAATATTATATAAATTAGGATAATAAAATCTATTAGCTATTTTTCGGTACGTACAAATAATTCCTGCGTGTGAAGAAAATATTGATCTATGAAAATAATCTAATACATATTGTAACATTGATTTTGGTAAAACTATACGTTTCTTTTTATGTTTGCCAGAAAGATGTATCAGCAAACCTTCCCGAATACGAAAATTATTAACGACATTTCCAGCTCGTATTCGCTGGAGTTCGGTTTTCGTAAATGGGTCATTTTGCTGAGCGATCTTGATTGACATATAACTATTTGGTTGGAAGTTTATGTTATTTATTAAATTTTGAATATTATCTAATTTTTGATTATTTATGTATAAATTATTTTCATTTTGTATAGTATTTATTAAGTTTATTTGATTATCTGGTTCTAAATTATTTTGTATTGTTTGTAGATTATTTTTATTTTCTTGTATATTGTATTTAGTATTTATATCTATTTTTGAATTTTCATTTTTTTCGATATCTGTATTTTCTGTATCAAATAATCGACTTAGCATATCACAAATATTGTTATCAGCGCCACGTACATGTACAGGTGTGAAGTTATATTGAGATATTTTTAGAAGCCATCTTGAGAGTTTATTGTATTTTTGTGGGGTTTGAAATAGATAGATGAGAGCATTACAATCTGTACGGAGTTCAAAATGTCTATCATGTAGGTAATCTTTAAATGAGTCTAAAGCATTTATAACTGCCATGAGTTCGGCTTCGTACGCGGATATTATTCTATTTTGATTATTGAATTTTTTTGAACAATATTCTATAGGGTGTAGTTTGTTATCAAATTCTTGCATTAGGCAACCACCGGTTCCAGTAAAACTAGCATCGGTGTAGACTATGAATTTTTTATTGAAATCCGGAAATTTCAATATCGGGGGGTTAGCTAAATGATGTTTTAATTTATTTATTGCATCAATATGGTGCTGTTCAATTTTAAATTTTACATCTTTCTTTTTTAGTTCATTTAACGGAGCTACTATTATTGAAAATTGGGGGATGTATTTTGCGTAAAATGCAAATGCACCTAACATTGACTGTAGTTGTTTTATATTTTTTGGTATAGCCATATTAAGTAGTGCTGAGGTCTTATTGGGGTCTGGTAATCTACCCATTGGAGTTACTAAATTTCCTAATATCTTGAGACGTGACATGAAAAATTTTGCTTTTGATGGATTTACAGTGAGACCTGTTCTTTTTAATCTGGCCAGTACTGTTTGCAAATCGGCAAAGTGTTGCGTTATGTTTTTACTATGAATAATTAAATCATCATAATAGATTAATAAGCATTTATTCATTAAGTCAGCGAATTCTCTAGATAGATACCTAATTAAAGCTTGGCTAGAACATTTTAGACCCATCGGGGCTACTGTAAATTGAAATTGTTGCCCTAACTGCGTTATAATGGCTGTTAGTGGTTTAGATTCGTCATCTAACGGGATTTGATAAAACGACTGTGTTAGGTCAATTGTGGAAAATACCGTTGAATTGCCTAAATTGGAAAATACGTGATTCATAGAAAGACCGACTACGGGGTCCGAAGCCAGATAAAAATTTAAATTCCTAAAATCGCAAACGAGGCGTTTGGACCCGTCTTGTTTATCTACTAAAAATACTGGAGATGCATATAAACTCTGTGCTTCTTCGATAATGCCTGCTTTTAATAATTCTTGTAATTTATCTTGTAAACTTTGAAGTTGATCTCCTTTTAGAACATAAGGATGTTTTGCTACTGGTGTATTATTTAATATTGGTATATGATATTTAAAATTTTTGGCCCTACCTGGTTTTGAGGTTAAAACGGACTTATATTTGCTTAATAAATTGTCTAAATGTTTTTGTTGTTCTTCGTTCAAATTTATCTTAGACTCAGTTACTATGTTTATAATATATTCATTTTGTATCTTTAAAAATGGAATTTTATTATTAAGGTCGTGTTTTAAAGTAACTGTATTGTTAATGAAATTAATTATTAAGCCGCATTTATGTAAAGTATCAGAGCCTAATAATATTGGGAATGCTAAATTTTCTATAATATAAAATTTTTGAGTCCATGATAAATTTGCGATTTTAAAGTGTAGGTTGACGCAATTAGAAAGTTCTAGTCGATTACTACCGGGTAAAGATGCTATTAGATTTGAATTAATTATTTTAATTTTGTATTTAGATGTTTTAATAATTTTATCTAAGGTTTTTTTACGAATTATGTTTATGTTTGTGCCGGAATCTAATAATGCTATGTATGGAATTTGATTGATGAAAATGTTTATTGAAGGGATATTATTTGTACGATTATTTAGTTTTTTGGAATTTGTATTTGTGTATTTGGTATGTTTTCGTTTGTTTGTGATGTAGAAGGGAAATTAGTTTCGGTGAAAGGGTTGTTTGAATTAATTGTTGTAAAATTACTGTTTTGTATTTCGTTATTTGTAGAATTTATGTTGTTAGTGTTAGTTTGATACGGACGTAACCTTTTTCGACAGACATTGTAACTGTGACCGGAAATTTTACAAAACGTACAAAATGGTAAATAATTTTTATTTGTGAAATTGTTCTTATTTTTATAGTTGTTATTTTGTCGAGTATTTGTATGATTTCTATTGTGTGTGTTGGGAAGGTGGTTAGTATTGTTAAGTGTATTAATAGGATTTTCTGGTGAACCGTTAGTAAAATTAGTATTGTTAGCTGTTGGCGTAGGAAATTGTGAAGGAGAGTTAGTTGTGTTAAAATATTGTGGGTTTGAGGGGTTAATAGTGTTAGCAGGGTTTAGGACGGTGTTATTTGAAATATTTTGTCTATTTATAAAGTTTTGTTGCCTAATTTTAATTTCCTCGACTTGTCGAGCTAGCGTGAGCAAGTCTTGAAAGGTGTTTGGTACTGGTGAAAATTTAATTAAGTCGAAGGTGGTGTAATTTACGTGAGCAAAAATTAATTGTACTATGTCGATATCAAGCATATGTGGACATAGGATATTTGCGTTACATTTAATTGATTGAACAAAATTATAGAATGATTCGTGGTCATATTGTTTTCTATGTACAGTTTTGTCTATTAAATCCTGTTTTATTGTTGGAGAAATGTAATCGCTCAATAATTCTGTTTTGATATCTTGCCAAGTATTATTGGCATCTAATTTTTGAGACCAAAAATATTTTGAATTTGTGTGGCACTTTGTTAATAAAAATTTTAATAAGGTGGTTTCCGAGATGACCTTTAAAGATATTACGTTTTGTGTTTCTAGAATGAACTTTAATATTGACATAGGATTGAGGATATTTAATAACGGGATAGATTTAGTAAATTCTTCTATACGAATTTTGGCAACAGGGCTTTGATTGATTGATTGATTTTCCGGAATTGTATTTTGATTGTATGTGGAAGGATGTGGGTTTTGTGTTGTTGAAATTTGTGTAATGAGTGAGTTTAAATTAGTACTTATCTCGTTTATCTGTAGATTTTGTGTTTCCTGAATTGCTTGTTGTCCCGAAATCATAGTATTTAAAGCCTGTGTTATTGTATTTATGGTATCGGCCGCCTGTGTCAAGAGCTCCTCAATTGGTGCAGGTTCCATTTTTGATTTACTTCTTAAATAATAGGGCATAGAAACTAATCTTCTTTTTTTATATATATATATCCTGTTACATAAATTAATATTTAAAATATATGTTAAGTGATAGATATGAAACTAAGATGCAAATTGCAAATTTATATCAGCAAGTTTGGGAAATTTTCTTGACTGCTACCATAAATGTAGCAAAAAATTAAAAATTAAAAATTAAAATTATTTTATGGGGTGTTTATTTATGTGTTTGTTTATAGTTGTTATTTATTATGTGTTGTAATTGGTTGTCTTGGGGTTATAAGTATTCGGACTTTGGGTGCTACTTTTCGGGTTGATTGGGGTTACGATCAGCAGAGTTTTCTCCTAGGTCTTATGGAGACAAGATGGTGTGTGGCAGTGGAAGGCTATGGTCGCAGATCGTTTTCCCAAACCACAAGATCCCCAAATAACCTGAAATTCTTTTAGACTGTAAAGGCTGGTTTTTAAATTAGAAACACGAAATTTCATCAACTACAATTTATTACAATAAAGGATGACTAGAGATAATTTTGAGTTACAAAATTTGAAATCTTAAAAAAAAATGTTACGACAATAAATAATTACCAATTTGAGAATTCACACAAATGTTTCTTGGCTATCTTTTCGAATAGTCTTAAAGTAGAATTTGCATCTTAGGTCCTCGATGTGGCGATACGTTTCAAACTGAGACGCACGATATTCAAGTATGCCGCGTGTGCCAGTTAGGGAAATGTATTACCACATGAGTTAGTAAATTGTACACCTTTTACTTAAATGTAAATTAAAGTTTCGAAATTTATAGAATAAATTTTTTAAAATATCATTACAAAGATTTTTTGGAAAATATGTTGTTAATCGAATTAAATTAAAGTTGCAAACACAAATTTTATAACTGTACCGATTTTCCTTTTAAAATTTATGACTAGAATAATTTGTATGTGTATTTCTGTAAATATCAAATTTTATGAAATTGTGATGGCAAAAATAAAATCAGATTTAAATTGAAATCTTCTAGAAAATAACGTTACAAGTTAAATTTTACTAAAGCTCTATAAGATTTAAAGGATTCGACCAGATATCGAAATAATGCTAAGAGTTGCACATGTTCAAATTTTGTTTACCTAACCGGAAATAGTTACGTGATTTGATAATAATTAAACTATACACACAATCAGTATATGTTTGGAAATTTACTTAAAGTTAATCTAAATATAAATCTACGAATATAAATTTACACAATTAGCTAAATATACCTATACTTTCTAAATTATAAATTAACTAAATTTGAGTCGTTGACTTTTTGCTGAATCCCCGAAATTTTTTTGAATTTCGAATGAATGCGAAAGTACAAGACGACGTTAAATAACTAAGTTAAATTTTACTTACATGCTATTATTCCATTTAATTATATTTTATATTAAGTTATGTTTTCACTGATACACATTAAATTTAAATTATTTTTCCGTATTATTTAAATAAATTTCCAAATTTTTATTACAATAAAATATTACTTATCTTAACAATGATGCATTTCTTTTCCTTTCAATAATAACGTTATAATTTCTAAATTACATCTTGACCAAGTCCCTTTTTTTTTTTACATTTCTTTGTTCGATGTTAACATCATCGCGGTCGCTTGGAGAAGAGAGAGTGTATTCTTTTTAATTAATATAAGTTACTTATTTTTTTAATTATCTATTATATAATTTGTTTGCCAATTAATTTTGAAATAAAGGTTCGATCAAACAATGGACAAAGCGTTAACTAAACTTTTCAGATTTCTGTAAAAAAAAATATGTGATGGTAATACGAAATGTAAGCGTCAATTTGAAAATATACCACTAGGTGGCATTTATATATATAATTGATTTTTATTGAATTCTATGATCTGACATATTGGACCACAGAGGATATTGGACTGATATTAACTTCGAACACAAATGTTAGATGTCAGTATTCTGACATTTTGCAAATCGAGTAATTATTAATTAATTTAATGTTCGTTTATAATCGTTTTCCAAAGAATTCAATAATGTGTCGAATTTAATTCGTCACACAATGTAGATCACAAACGAGTTATTGCGATGTGTTTTCTGGTCAGCCGCACCAGCAAACTTCGGGCTATTTTATTTAAGCAAATCCTAGCACTTATGCCGACTTTAAAGTCCATGGTTATTCTTCTCAGAAAGAAACTAAATCTGCTCAAACACGACATTATGTCTATACTTCCCAACCGCAAACTCCTGGTTCACCGTCAGAAACTCTACAGTCACCAACACCGTCAATAATATCTATTGAAAGCCAACAATCAGATTGTCCAGATTTATCAAACTTTTAAATTTAATAAATAATTACTGTTGTAATCAAATTACTAAAAGTAAAATACTTAAAAATCAAATGTTTATTTAAATACTTTCACTTACCTTATGCATATTGCTAATTTTTTTTCAGGAGTAATACTTTTTCTCATATTTGTACTTCGTTTTGTCAAATTATTTTCCACTCTTTTTAAAAGATCATCAAAAGTTGATGTAAACATTCGAAAATAGTTAAAAAATTTTGACTCATCCATCCTTAACTGACACATAAGTTTCGAAAAGGACCCTAAGCAAAGTCGTTGTCTAATAATTGGATGTATCCAATATCTTCTATTGTCTTTTTTACGAGAATGACGACGATTATACCAGTATAATATCATTAACGTATTTATTTCCATGTTGTTCATGTTTGCAATTTAGTGAATTTACAAAATATATTTATTATTATTTATCTACTGACAATGAGTTTAATGCCAACCTACGTTAACTGACAATGAGAGAATACATTATTGACTCGGTAAATTTAACTGACACGAGAAGTAAAAACCTCCCGTGTGAACACTACATCCAATTCGCACCGATTCAGAAAAAATACCGATTCGGTGTTGTGTGAACGAGCTCTTATACAGCCTATACGATAAAAACAGCGAGAGGCTTGAGTAGGGGAGCTATCCATTTTCGGACCCGTTGAACACGTTTCTGTTGAAAAAAATGTGTGATCATTGATATATGAATAGTATGGATGCGCCCCTACCTACTTTTTATATACACTCAATTGAAGTCACCATTAACAACAACTGGAGACTATTGGTCGTCAATATTACTTTGGTTTTAATCTAGTATTGTGCAAATTTGATTGTGGTTATTTTAAAATTTTAACTTTTTTTAAAAATGATTATGTGCGTTGCTTTTGGCTGTACCAAATCTACGAGTAAAAACTACAAAGGAATTCTTTTTTTCACATACGTAAATATTTGAATTTAAATCTCATTTATTAAAATTGGAGCTAAACCTAATTTTAAAAAAAACTTTAGTTTCAAATACTTACTAATCATGAAATATTACGTATTTTATCTACAGTTTAATATAAATTTGTTTTTTTCTAATGCATGGAAATATTTTAAATTCTATTTTTATGTGAGAAAATGTTAATTCTGTTAATTTTAAATTATGGCGTCCTTAGCAACCACTATGGCGACCCTAGCAACAGCCAGTGGCGTAGCTCCACTATCTCCATTACTTTAAATAAATCTACCTTATGTATGTTTTAAAATAGATAGATGAAAAAAAGTAGAGAATAATTTTTCAGTTTTCTTTTCTAGTATTACAAAAATTTTTAATTTTATGTATTAATTGATGACCTTTGCCGGTACCATTAGGAATGACAAAATTTTTTAACTTTTCATAAGAATATATTAAAACTGATAAGCATATAACGTTGTAATTAAAAAGATGATTTAAATATGTGCATTTGAAGTATAAATATTATGAGCAAAATTTTCAGATGAAATGTTATACAATATTTTTAGGCTATTTGTTTGTATCATTAATAGGAATAATACAGTTTTTAATTTTTTTTAGTCGAATTTTTCCTTGAAAAAATTAGACTTATACAGTCTATACGACAAGAACGGTGAGAGGCGAGAATAGGGGCGCTATCCGTTTTCGGACCCGTAGAACACGATAAGTAGAAAAAAAATGTCTGATATATATATATATATATATATATATATATATATATATATATATATATATATATATATATATATATATATACAAGGTGGTCCAGAATTATGTACCGTAATTGTTAGAGCTGGTAGTACGTTCAAAAATAATGGTACCTGTTCATGTACATTTTTTTTCAAAACTCAATAATAAGGGAGATACAACTCTGTAAAGGGGTGAAACGAAAACCATTATTTCTTAGATATTTTCCAAACACTTTTGGATAACGGATTGATATTTTAGGGGTACTTATTTTGCGTTAGAAGGATTAAATTTATGTCAACACCTAATCCACCACTCGTGACTAAGGAGTGGTTTTGGGTGGTAGGTGTGAGTTATCACGCCTTTTCTTTTTTAACTTGCAATTATTTAAACAAAATCCTTGATAATATGATTCCTCAGACAATTTCACGCAAAAAAGGTATACTTGTTACATTTCGATAAATATTACCGTTTTCGAGTAATTTAAAGTAGAAATATCTATTTCCAAATTATCCCCTAATCATAAGTGATGGAATAATTGATACCATAAATTTAATTATCTTAATGTTCATACGCACCCCTAGATTATGAATCGAGTAACCAAAAGCGCACAAAATTATTTTTAAAAGAAGAAGTTAGTTTCGTTCCACCCCTCTACATTTTACCCCTCTGCTTTATCTACCTTAGTATTGAGTTTTGGAAAAAAGTGTAGATGAAAAGGTACCATTATTTTTGAACATACTATCAGCTCCAGCAATTACGGTACATAATTCTGGACCACCCTGTATATATATATATATATATATATATATATATATTCCCGCCACCTTTTAATTTGTGTAGGGCCCCCCTATGGAAGTTAAGATATGAAATTTGGTAAATGGGGCTCATTTTCGAGGTGGTGGGGGGCGGAAAAGCAATAAAATTTTTCCAAACCGGTTGAAAATAATGTTTCGGTCAATTATCTACAACATATCCAAAATTCAGCTTCCTAGGATGATTTGGTGGGAGTAGAGGGGGGAAAAACGATTTTCGCTGGATCTAACAGGCCCCCAGCCCCCCAGAATTAACGTAGAGGGTTGAAATTTAGTGTGTTGATAAAGTTCGTACCTAGGTTGTGCTTTTTGGAGGTTTTAATATTTTGCCCCCACCCCCCTCATTTTAAAGCTACAATTTCATGCATTTTCCACGTTTTCGAAGTTTGTACCACTCGCACAGGTCACCCAAATAAACCTAGAGGGCTGAACTTTTGTATTCGGATTGAGTTAGTATCAAGGGGGTGCCTTTTGGGAGTCTCGACTTTCAAACCCTACCGCCACCATTTTTATACCCAAAAGAACATGATTTTTCTTGTTTTTTAACAGTTTCGTTCGGGTCAAAATCTCCCCAAATAAGCCTAGAGGGCTGAAATTTTGTGTACAGGTTAAGCTAATAGCCAGCCACTGCTTTTTGGAGGTTTCAACTTTTAACCCTTACCCCCACGATCTTTACGCCAATATTTCCTTAATTTTTTTGCTTGTTTTCTAACACGTCTAGAGACTCTCTAAGGAAACCTAGAGGGCTGAAATTTTGTACGTGTATTCAGTTAGTATCCAGCTAGTACCTTTTAGGGAGTTCACATTACTTCCCCCCCCACTTCTTCCATTTTTACAACGGAATTGAATGCTATTGTTAAATGTGTTTTAAATGCATTACTTTTATTCTAAATACAAGTAGGCGAATAGTACATTTAAAAAATTTAAAAAAAAGTGAATACAATTTTTTAACAAATGAAATACATACATGTTAAGTAATTTGAAAATGTTATTAAAGTCACTGTTTATTTATAAATTAGGAATTTTGGATTTTTATTATTTATAAAATAGAAATTTTGGATTTTTTTGGAAAGAAAAAATATCTTCATAAAAGCCTTCCAGTTTACTATTTGAGTTCATTTTTTAATATTTAAAAATAAAACACAAAGGCAATTGGCGGATAAGCATGGGTAGGAATGACCTCATACGAATTGTGTTGGCTTTTTCCCTGTTAACTGCTATTGGCACAAAATTGAAATTTACTGAGATTCAGCCCTTAAAAACTTAAAACCTTTTTTTAAAGCCCCGATCAACCGGACACTCATCATCAGTTTTGAAACCATCAAAATTACAAATCGCTTGTGGACTTTCAATTATATTTCGCTTGTAGACACTCAATACCGAAGATGAAAGGAAAAATTCGACTTCCGTGATGGGGCTCCGCTGCTCACGGCGTTTTTTTAAACTTCTCATAGGTTTCTAAAAAATAAAAGAAAATGAAAACTTTGGGTAGAAGCTATAAAACGAATAGGCTGGATCATATAGATGTATTACACACATTTAATGTAATTATTAATTAAGTATTTAATGTATGTAAATGCAAAAAATATTAATATATTAAATAATTATAAATATATATTTTCTATATTTTTACATCACAGTTATTATTGTAACCAAAAATACAACTAAAAATTAAAATTTAGAAGTTTAAATATACATAATTTTAGAACGCTACTGACTTGGACAAACTGGAGACTCATGCTTCACTTAAGATTGCCTTGGTGATATCTATAGTATTCATATATCAATGTGTGTATATATATATATATATATATATATATATATATATATATATATATATATATATATATATATATATATATATGTATATATATATATATATATATATATATATATATATATATATATATATATATATATATATATATATATACACGGCGTCCCGGCCGGATGTATACATACGATTTACATATTAATTTTTAACCATAGTCATAGAGACAACATATCTATGCCCACACTACTGAAACCAGTGTAACATGTAAGAGATAGACAATATGTTGTATACACACACTGGGTTTACATTGTATTAGTGCGATTTTGTGTATTTTTGTGAGTAACGCGGTAGGGGCGGTCACGTGGCTCAGTTATTGCATACATAGCTATGAGAGCATACGCATGTACTAGGGGATGTAACAATACCAACAACAATCAAGTCCATTATCGTGTGGTTGATCTTCAATCATCGACTGCTACTGACAAACTGACAACTAAGAAGCCTAATGAGCACAGAAGTACACACTCGTGATTTCAGAAAAGAGATAGTTGCGGGGTCTCTGACCTCTGTGTTTTAACATTGGATTCCCATAAGGAAAAAGTTATGTTACAAGAGTGCTTTGGATAAACATATTCCATTTATGGTAAATTTCTTTTATAAAATAATTTTTTTCCACCAAATTATCTGCACTATTTCTTCAATAGAATATTTTTTTTGGTATTTTTATTATTTTAATATTTACTTTTAAAAATGCCTTTTTAAATTTACGCAGATGACACAAATATTTATTATATAAAAATGTGAATTGCTTGAAAATTGCCACATAATAATAATAATAATAATAATAATAATAATAATAATAATAAGTTTAACGTCCGTTTTTAAGATTTTTCTATCTATAACAGACGCCACCCACATCAATATTTGGATGTTTCACCCCTTAGAAACGTTTTTTAGCAGCAACTGATATTTTTTATGTTATTAGGTAGCCACCCTCTATATACTATCAAAGTTACAGATTTTTTTGAATTTTCGACTTCTTGCCCTTTCCTTGTTAGTTACAATTTATCTCTTTTAGCGAATTTTCAGAATGAAAATTCAGCTATTACAGCAGCTCTTATGGTAAGACCTAAGCCCGGGACTATGGCAGAAATTTGTTTTGGAGCCTCTAGAACTCGAAAATCTACTTCACTAAAATTTATATATATATATATATATATATATATATATATATATATATATATATATATATATATATATATATATATATATATATATATATATATATGTATTTATGTGTGTACGCGATAGCTGTCGAACGAAGCATTTAATTGTTACGAAATTTGGTAAAATCGTTAATTGTTCAAAACGCTTGGATAAGTTCGTTAGCCAGACACATCCGATGCCACAGACCGGATATTTTGGGCTTTAAAGTGTTTTTTTTTTTTTGTGTTTTTGATCAGAATTTAAAACTTTTTCAAAAATTTTATTACATTATCAAAAATTTCGTAAGAAGTTATATCAGAGAGCTTTTTATACTTTTCTTCTATATAACGTGGTTCTTAAGAAAAATCAAAAATAATTTTTTTTTAAAAGAGTCTTTTATTTGTTATTTCACTCTACCTCGTTTGATTTTTCTATTTAATATATATTGTGTTTATAAATGTGTCTAAGGGTGTTTCGTCACTAGTTATTTCTATTACCTAAATATATGTCAGATTTCTTTAATTAAACATTATGAATAATGTCTTAATAAATTTATAAAGTTATATTATAAATGTTAATCAATTAAACTGTACTATTTATTTGATTAAATAAACTTTTGACATATTTTTTTGTGGTGTTGAATGGCCCTTATCTATTTGTAAACGAAGTACAAATTTTGATAATGTTAGTTTTTTGTTTTGTTTTTTTATAACAATCTGTCAAATGGAATTATTTTTAAATATATGCATATAATATGCATGCATGTATATAACCTAATTATAAATATTTTTGTTTTAACACATTATATTTATTATTTTGAAAATTTTCTTATTTAATTTTAAATAAGATGAACTAAATTAGAAAAAACTAATTGATGGTAAGGAAATTTTATAAAAAAAAATATATATTTGACAAGATTTTGATGACATATAATTGGTATACTTTGGAATTAAAAACAAAGTACATGGGTACAATATAGTGTTTTTAACAGAAAATAAAGTTTTTGGAGCAACTAAACAGTGCCGTAACAACTAAATTAGCCATGTAGCAGGAGCCAGCAGTTACGAGCCTCGCGCTTGTGTCCAAAAAAAACAATACAAATTCACACAACATGAGTTATTTAACAAAAAAAAAAAAAAAAAAATAAAAAAATAGAAAAAAACGAGTTTTGGCTCAACTTACATTTGAATGCTAAATCAAATCTACATAAGTGACATTTTTGACAGAATTGACTTTTTGCTAAAATAGTAAAGTATGAAAATATATGCAAACGGATTGTTTGGTGTAAAAAGCGTACAAAAAAGAACTTGTAAAAACACTAATAAAATTATGTATCATTTAATTAAAAATAAATTTTAATCGTTCTTAAAATATTTTACATTGTTACACATATAATTTAATTTCCATTAATAATTGTTAATGAATTTTAACCTCTTTACACACGACAGTTAGCTATTCAAACATTTTTACATTTGTGATTAAGTGTTAATTCGTTGTTGAAAACATTCATCACAAAAGATTGGAAATTTCTTTACTGTCAAGTAGATTGCTTGTCTACAATTTAATTGAAATACTCATAAAACAATCTAAAAAATAAAAAAATACATTAATTAATTATTAAATTTTTTGAAATATTTAACATCTTACCTGAATGGGGTTATAAGTTCCAAAATATGTTACAACCTTTCAAAATGTTGAACAATAATCCTATTTCAAATTTTAAATTTGTAATTCAATATCGACTAGATAAAATGTTTACAAATGAAAATGATTTCTACATACTAACTAAAAAAGTAATAGCCCATTTTCTGAACAAAGGAATAGACATTAAAGTTAAATATTAATTGTGTAAATTAATTGTGTAAATTTAACTTTAATGTCCATTAAAGAGATTAAATATTAATTGTGTAGACAACCCAGCAGAGGGCAACAAGTTACAAACAACAAAGCAAATTCCTCAAAGCGGTAAATTTAAATAATAAATAAATAATTATAATTTTTTGTTTAGTCTATTTAAGAAAATAATTAGTCAATTAAATAAGTGTTAATTTATAATTTATTGAAGTAATAATTTTGATTACTAAAATCTAAATCTTTTTAACAATGATTTATTATTAAATAATCAATATATAGATATATAATACAATTAGAAAAAATGTTATAAAATTTTGTGAAAAGCACACAGCCAAGGTTACTTAACGGATTTCGACTAGTGGAGTGTCTATGAATAGAGCATCATATCAGGGGTGGCACAAGAGAGCCTGAATTTTCAAATTTGGTTTCATTATTAGTTGTTATCGTTAGTTACGGAGCCACAAATTTTAATTTTTTTCCAAAGCAATTACTCGTAAAGTAAAATAAATTTATTCATTTCTCTTATAGAAATGGATAAACAGATCTCAGGTAACTGTACTATTATTATTTAAATTAAAATAAGATGATTTTGTTAGTATAAATGAGGGCAAAATTATCACCCAGGACCTTGGGACCCCAAAAAAGCTTCTTCATACTAAACAGCTGGGCGGATCTCAAGAAGATGTTGCAAAAATTAGATATGCTACTGAAATATGAATATTACTTGCTTTTATAGTATTAATTATTTAAGTAACTGTTTTTGTACAGAATTTCAGAATAGCGAATTAAAAAGTGAAGTAAGGTTAAGATTGTTCTCCAGAACCTTCTAATAGGGATCACATTAAATAGCTGAATGGTGCGGACAATTAAATCGATCCCCAAGTTACCCTTCAAACA
The DNA here is from genome assembly GCA_035578155.1 of Brachynemurus nebulosus. Classification (NCBI taxonomy): domain Eukaryota; kingdom Metazoa; phylum Arthropoda; class Insecta; order Neuroptera; family Myrmeleontidae; genus Brachynemurus; species Brachynemurus nebulosus. The sequence continues at coordinate 72,210,493 of JAPWDM010000001.1, read as the reverse complement.
CTATTGGAATTCCAGAAAAAGATGAAAGTAGCATTAAAATTATTATTCTCCAAGAAGGGTCTAAAACTGAAGAATAACTATTATTACGGATATCAGAGCAAAGGTCTCAAACTAAAGCTACAAAATACAAAAATGTATTCCATTACACGAAATTATATAAATCAAAATTAAAACAAAAATAAAACAAAACAGACAACTGAGTGAAGCCGCAGGACGGAAAGCAGAAAAAAATTATAAATTTTTCTGTTACTTAAGTAAAAATTCATTTAACTATTAAATTATTATTTTAAGCGACTTTCCATTTTGGAACTTAATTTATGACGGAGAATGTCATGGAAAGATCCGAGTTCGGGACTATACGGCAGAAATTTGATTAAAAACATATATATATATATATATATGTATATATATGTATATATATATATATATATATATATATATATATATATATATATATATTTATATATATGTTATATAATCTGTTGACGCAATCCATTCATGTATCATATGAAAATATGGAATAAAGTTTATTATATATATATATATATATATATATATATATATATATATATATATATATATATATATATATATATGTATATACAGGGTGTAAAACAAATAACTCTCGTCCTTTTGTGGAGGGCGACTCCTAGCAAACTGTAGACACTAAAACCGCAGGAATTTTTTCGAAATTAACAGTCGCGTCACCCCTCAAACGGATAAGAGTCATTTCCTTTACACCCTGTATATAATATATGCACAGATACATATATACATATATATATATATATGTAGGTGTGTATATATATTATGTACAGGGTGTAAAGGAAATAATTCTTATTTCCTATATCGAGGGGTGACGCGACTGTTAATTCCGAGAAAAATCCTGCGGTTTTAGTGTCTACAGGGTGCAAAGAGTCACCCACAAAAGGACAAGAGTTATTTGTTTACATATATATATATATATATATATATATATATATATATATATATATATATATATATATATATATATATATATTTGTGTGTGTGTCTGCGCGATAACTCTCGAATAAAGCATTCAATCCTTACGAAATTTTGTTAGAAGTTCAAAAGTCTCAAAAACTGGGACGAGTTCGTTAGCTGATATGTCCGATTTTTAGAAGCCATTTTTCACCATTTTTAGTGATTTTTTGGTTAAACTTATTTAAATGCATATGTGCTATACTATATGTGATCCGCCAGGGTCCTGGGGACTCAAAAGTAAAAAATTAACTACTCAACGGATTTCGAAAATCTTATCACTGTTATAGAGTTAAACTATTTTAGATGGATACAAGTTGTTATATGAGATCCGTCAGTGTCCTATCTTTGAAAATTCGCTATGTTATGCAGGTGCTGCGACAGGGGTATTTATTGAATATAAAAGATATATAATTATCTCTCTTTCATTTAATAATGAAAAAATTTTTTAGCGACAGCCTGCATATAAATTATTAAGAAAGAACTAAAAGAAAAGAAAATTGTTCTACATGTTTCAGTCATTTAAATGAACATCTTCAGGAAAAATCAATAATTCAGTTGTGAAACAACTGAGAAAAAATAATATCAAAAGGACATAACCTCCAAATCTCAAATGGATGTCAAAAATGATAGACGAAATTAAAAGAAGTTAAAAATCAAAGAATCAAAAAATTAACGGACCCCATACGAAATAGGGAAAGTCAAAATCATGATAAAATATAAGAAGACGAGATGCGACGAAATACTTACCGTACCAGGAAACATCAAGAATGTAAATTCCAACGAAGTCGTAGAAAAAACCGGTATAGTCACAAAGAAATTATGTAACATCACAAAAAATTACGAAAATCATTAAAAATTAGAAAATAATATAAAAGTAAAACCCAGAGGGGTTTCTCTGGGTTTTACTTTTATATTATTTTCTAATTTTTAATGATTTTCGTAATTTTTTGTGATGTTACATAATTTCTTTGTGACTATACCGGTTTTTTCTATCAAAAAACATATCCAAAATTCGGCTCCCTAGGATGATTTGGAGGGAGCAGAGCGAGAAAAAAAGTATTTTGGCTGGATCTAACAGGCCCACAGCCCCCAGCATTAACGTAGAGGGTTGAAATTTGATACTTTGATAGAGTTCGTACCTAGGGTCTTCTCTTTGGAGGTTTTAATATTTTACCCCCACCCCCACCATTTTTAAGCTACAATTTCATGCTTTTTTGACATTTTCGAAGTTTGTACTACTCGCACAAGTCACCCAAATAAACTAAAAGGGCTGAAATTTTGTATTCGGATTTAGTTGGTATAAAGGGGATGCCTCTTGGGAGTCTGAACTTTCAACCCTTACCCCCCACCATTTTTATACCGTAAAACCGTCTACAACCGGACAGGGGGTCTAGACCCGGACACTTTGCACCAATCTACAAAGTAAATAATTTCTACATTAACTTGCAACAATAAACGTTTGTTCTTGACGTCATTAGAGAGAGAAAAATATCCTCTAAACAGCTGTACCAATAGAAACTACGGATTTCAACATTTACTATCTCATCTTACAGGATTACTATCCTACAGTTTTTCAAATAAATAAAATGTGTGTCTAACTTAGACATGTAATTTTCGTCATAGTTGTCATATTGTTTTAGTTTTGATATGTATGTGTTCAGACTTTTATCGCGCATCATTTAATGATTTTTGAAGTTATATTCGATGTATATATAAAAAAATACATGCTATATATGTATATCCGTTTAGACTCGGACACATCTGTTTATTACACTATGGCCGCGATTCCCACCAGCTGTAACTCCCACTATCAATACGTTAATATTCCCCCCAAAATTACGCGGTTTATGTCTCCTTCTGGTGTCATATCGTATGTTTACTTCATAGAGAGGGGGTATGTTTACTTCATAGAGAGGCATACTATGCATTGCCCCCTCCCCCTTCCCACAAAATATTTTAAAGCATTTGACAGGTTCAAAGACATCAGACGATATAAAACACTTTCGTAAACCCGACGGGAGAGGTTAGTTTGCATGTTATTACATTATTTAAGTAAGTGTCCGGGTCAAGACCGATTTAGGGTATAGACCCGGACACTTACTAATCATTTTTTATTTTTACTTATAATGAAACAAATGGGTCAGGGATATAACAAATAATATACACCCTTTCTAATGATAATACTTTTATTTGTGATATCCATTAAGGAAACATATATAAATATAAAATTAACCGAAAAATGTAAAAAAGTGTCCGGGTCTAGACGGTTTTATGGTAAAAAAAGAACATGATTTTTCTTGTTTTTAAGTTTTGTTCGGGTCAAAATCTTCCCCAATAAACCTAGAGGGCTAAAACTTTGTGTACAGGTTAAGTTAATAGCTAGCCACTGCTTTTTGGAGGTTTCAAATTTTAACCCTTACCTCCGCGACTTTTACGCCAATATTTCCTTGATTTTTTTGCTTTTTTCTAACACGTCTGGAGACTCTCTAAGGAAACCTAGAGGGCTGAAATTTTGTACGTGTATCCAGCTAATGCCTCTTAGGGATTCCTCATTACCTTTCCCCCTACTTCTCCCATTTTTACATCGGAATTCAATGGTATTGTTAAATGTGTTTTAAATGCATTATTTTTATTCTTATACAAGTAGGCGGATAGTAATTTTAAAAATTTAATGCATAAATATTAAGTAATTTAAAAATGTTATTAACGTCACTGTTTATTTATAAAGTAGGAATTTTGAATTTTTATTTATAAAATAGAAATTTTGGATGTTTTTGGGAAGAAAAAATATCTTCATAAAGGCTTTCCAGCTTACTATTTAAGGTCCTTTTTTAATATTTGAAAATAAAACACAAAGGCAATTGGCGGATAAGTATGGGTAGGAATGCCCTCGTACGAACTGTGTTGGCTTTTTTCCTGCTAACTGTTATCGGCAAAAAATTGAAATTGAGGTTCAGCCCTTGAAAACTTAGAACCTTTTTTTAAAGCCTCGATCAGCCAGACACTCATCATCAGTTTAGAAACCACCAAAATAACAAATCGCTTGTAGACTGTCAATCACATTTTGCTTGTAGATATTCAATACCGAAGATGAAGGGAAAAATTCGACTGCTGTGATGGAGCCCCGCTGCCCCGATTCTCTCTTTTATTCCGTTAATAATTTTGGTTCTCCTTTTTCCTCAAGAATTTGGATTAAATCGCTTACTACATTAGCTCATGAAATTTCAACATTATACCTTTTGGTTTTTAATATTTGGACAGGTGTCGGAAAACATTCTTTTAGATAACTTAAAATGTTGAAACTACTGATACCTAAAATAATGTTATAATCGGACTAGCTTATAATAAATCTGATTAGAAGATGTACGAGTACAAAAAATATTATATTTAACTAGATTCTTACTTCTTTGATCAAGTTTAGTAGCTTCCATAATGTCGTTTTATTCTCAATCTAAAAAAACCGTAGAAGCACCTTTTCTAGTATATACAGAATGCATATCTTTCAGTTTATTGTGTAGAGTACCTTTCGGTGTGCCGAACTTATCAAAACCTGGTTTTAACGTTAATTCTGCGTCCATTGAATCGAGAGCTGTTGTAATCAAATCTACGCTAAACTTTTCTTCCATGCCTCTTTTTTTCCTTTTTTCTCTATAACAGTAGCAATACTTTTTTGAACATATATTCCGTACTGTTTTACTTTATCATTAGAATTCACTTTATTACTCCCAATAATCCTTTTATCGCAAATTAGGTTAGCTTTTATATTACCTACAGCATATGATTTCCTTCTTGTTTTTGTTATTTTTATATACAGAGTAACTTCTATATGTTGAAAAATCATAATTTAATATATTATTGTTTAAGAAATACTTTAAAAATTATTTTTGACGTATACAATAATTTTTACCTTTTATTTTTCAGGTTATATTGTCATATATTTCGATATGTCCGGCAATGTGTACCACATGAATTGTGTAGTACCTAAACTTGAACAGCTGTTGCCATCTGTCCCGGTACTGCATACCAATATTTAAAATGGCTCCTTAACTTGGACACGTGATATGTATATAAATATTTATCTTTAAATATCTTTTTTATCTTAATTATCTTTAAATATGGGATTTTCACCTTATTTTATTCCAAAATGTACCAATTTATCAAAATAATTGTTATTTATTTTTTTAAAAGTAAATAAAAATTATTTTCCCGTAAGTAGAATATAAAAACTGCACGTGAGCGCCATTTAAAAATGTTGATCTCTTTACTTTTTTGAAGTGAATTTTAAAATCATTTTTTTTCGTTTATAACTAGTTTTTGTATTATAAAATTTTGAATTTCACTTTTAGCTGAGATCTTGAATTACATAAATGTATTTTCTTCCATGCATTTTTAATTCATTAAAAGGTTAAAAAAGTATATTTTTGGGGGATGTCCGACTTTAGGTATGGACTTGGTTTTTGTCCGAGTATATAGTACTTTACTTTATTCGGCCCGTAGGTTTATTTTTGTGGTTATGGATGCTCAAACTGCATCCGAGACCACAAAAATAACACTTTCGGTTCTTGCTAAGTAAAATACTATTAAGTTGTAACAAATGAAAAACTGAGATACACTTGGTGAAAACAGATTCAATTTGACCGTGTAAATGAATTTTTAACGAGTTGAGTGCTAGCTGAATCGCTCTCAAAAAATCTCTTTCACAGCAACTCAAAAATTGAAATATAATCATATGCCTTATTCTTTTTAGGTATAGGCGAATTTTGTTACCTACAAAGCGTAAGATATAATTTTATTTCAAGTTGCTTACAACGCGTAAAAAGTGTATTTGAAACAAATCAATCTTCTATTCTTTTCTGAAAACAAACTGCAAATTTAAAATTTACACATTTGCAACAATAAGAGAGATAAAGCTAAGAAAACGGGACTTCCTTTTAAGTGAAATAGATTATACATGCATACATACATACATACATACATATATACATACATACATACATACATACCTACATACATACCTATATATACAAAGACTGCTCTTTTAAAAGTATAAATCCAGGGCTTAATTTCGGCGAGAACGCGGTAGAATAGTGTTTCCTCACCTTCGAACGGTGTTTCACCTACTAGGGATTTTTTGGATTAGCGTTTCTAGTTACCTTTTTTTGCTCGCCAGTGTCATTTTTAGGAGAAGCGAGTTTTTTTTCTTTGCATGTCAAATGTATTTTTTGAGTAAAAATTTTCGCCGACTCTAGTTATGCGTTCCCACACCTAAAATTTTTGAAATTAAGCCCTCGACATAACTATCAGTGTTTACCGATGCATTCGCACACAGGTTGCCATCCATGAATTAGTTACAATCTTTGATACTTTGATACTTTTGATACTTTGATGTTGAAAGAACTGTCTTCGTGGTATATGTGAATAAAGACGAAGACGAGATTTGATATTGAATAAATAACGTGTTATATTCGAAACGATTGTAATAGCATAGTAAAAATATATTAATTACATGAATAAAACTTTCGATAAACGAGTCACGATTATGGCTGAGCGAACGGAGCTACTAAGAAAGCCCATTTCAATAAATTCATTTTATTTACAAGTTTTACGTATAGCTTTACGTACAATAATATAAGGCAATAATCTGCCATAATTGCCTAACTTTTAAAAAATGTTTATGAATTTGACGTTTATTCTAAAACCCACGACAGAAAAGAGCACATATACGGGTTTGTCTAGAAAGAGGTGCATTTGTCTATCCCTTCATTATTTGTGCCCAAAAGGATTCAACCAATTTTAGTGACGGTGGTAAAAAAAATAAAAAATATAATTAAAAACCAATAACAAAAAAGATTCAGTTGTGAGGATTAGTACATTCAATAACAAAAATTGTCATGTAGTTTCTGCTTAAACAAGCAAGTAAATATAATTTCTAGTTAAAAGCATATTTGCATGTATGTCTATTTGCATGTGAAAATCGTTCTTTAACGTTCAAAAAATGATGTTACAATTTTTTAAATATTTTGAGTATAGGTACCAAAACAAAATGAAACAGATACACAAATTTTAAAATTAAAAACATATTTCTCCACATTTATTTTATTTAATGTTATTTAATGTAATAAAAGTTGGTGAATTATACAGTCACTAATTAAAGGTCGCGTCTACAACTGAATAGCAAGCACTATTTGTGGTTGACTTTTAAGTACTTGTTTACTGACTTCATGTATGTATATGTGTGTATGTGCATATGGAAATTTGTGCATCCATAGATAGGTACTATACATAAAATGCATACGAAATTTACATATACCGACACACATGCATGCATAAAGCTAGGTACGTAGTAGATAAGCATTATACATATATAAATTTAAATAATATAGGTACCGTGTTACGGGTATTGCCACATAATAAAGTTGATAAAACTTTATAATGAGAGCTCACGTTAATATTATTACCAGATAAAAATATTTAATCTAATGCTAGCAAGTTCATAGCAAAGTAGTTTTTTGTACAATTTCATATATCTGGCTAAATTTTAAATATAATCAGACATGATTTTTTTATAAGTAAAAGTTAAGGTTTGATTACCAGTTTCCTAAGCTTGAAGTACACCAATACCTCAATTTGCGTCGTTGTTACGTTCCAAAAAAACACGACACAAATTGAAACGACGCAAAGTGAATTATGATTTTCTATAGCAAACCATGTAAAAAAATTAAAGACTCAAACCCAAAACAACGCAACTTCGAAAATCTAACAATGCACAGTGAAAATTAGTACTAATTCAATAACGACGCAACTTCGAAAAAACGCAAAACGAAATGACGCAAAGCGAGGTATTGGTGTATAAATAATTTAAATATATTAATTTTTTCTATATACCGGGAGACCAGGGAGTAATAGTTTCCTAACAATTTCATATACTCCTAAGATACCACTTTTACATTTTAGGATGTTTGGGATACTCTTTACTTTGGGATACGAATAGTTTTATTCACCTCCGATAAGTAATGTCATCTTTGAATTTTAAAATCCAAAATTAGTGGTGTATAATAAAATAAGTAAATTCGACATTTTTTAAAATATTTTTGTTGTAACCTTTTCAGGAGTTAATGATAATGGTGGTACCAATTTTCACAAAATCTAACATAGCATTTGCAAGTTTGGTGACGCTCACTTCTGTTCCAACTTTAAAAAACAATTTCTCGTCTCCCGTTCCACTCTCTCCACTTATCCATTTAGTTTCAAATATACCACCTTTATTAAATTTTCTCTTTCCAAGTGCACTTTCATCTACTTCTAATTGTCTTAAGCTATTTACCATGACGAAGAAGTTCTTGAATTACTCAAACAGTACGATTATGTCGACACAGTCATCCCTTAGTTAACTACCCATAGACTTAAAATTAGAAAATTGAGCAAAAACAGGTCAATTAGATTTTTTACGTAGATTTGAAATCCATAAACAAAATTTTAATATATATTATTTTTTACCCTCTTTTCGCAAAAGTAACCCCCAAATTTTAACTCCCAACCACCCCTGTTGATATAATTTGAACAAATTGCATATCAATAGATAGCTCTTTAAGTAAAAGCAATATCGCCAATGTAAATAAACTTTATTTGCTCTATCTCTTACCGTTTTCGAGATATTTGAAAAAATTAAATTTTTACCCCAATTTTTAATTGGCGATTTCACCCCCTAAAAACGTTTTTTAGGAGAAACTGATATTATACTACTGACATTTCATATCCTTGAAAAGATATGTAATATATATATATATATATATATATATATATATATATATATATATATATATATATAATATCGTTTTTCACTTCTTTGTAATACCAAATTTAAATAAAGTAACAGATTTCGTTATTCAGCCACTTTGAATTTCTTTACACTTAATAAAAATAATAATCGATACTTTTTTTATACCAGTATGTACCTATGTATATGTACATAATATAAAAAGATTATTTTTTATTGGTTTTACAAGGAATGGAAAGCACTAAATATGTAGGTATTTAAAAAAGCAAAAGTTATGAAAGGAAGCTTTTTATTTATAATAAGAAAAGAAGTCCTTAATAATCAAAAAGTTGTCGAAATTTCATGAGATTGATAAAATCTAAGAAAAAATTTACAAATTAATATAAGCTATTTCTATACTACTTTAATGTTTCTGTTAGATAAATGATTTGATAGTGTATTATCTCTATCCTTTTCTTTTTCACAACTTTCTTTTCAGCTTTATTTTTGCACTTTGAACAGATTTTCATCTTCAATATTTCTTTCACCGCATCAAGAAGAAAACAAAACAAAAGTTCTTTTTTATGTTCTACAACATGCATATAAAAAAAAATCGTTGTTTTTCACATTAAGAAAATAATAAGATTTTGAAACAAAAGGAGTTAGCAGATAATAAAAAATTTCATTAATAATATAAAATAATTAAACATCCTCCAGAAGGTTTTATTATTTATTGAAAAGTGTGTATATACTGATCAAAGGATTTTGTAATTAACATTATATCACGCTGTCAGTCATAATTAACGACAGCAAAAGTAATATAATTTTATATAGAGCAGATGCAAAATTAGAGACATTTACACTACCGGCATTTTCTTATCCAAGATGTATACTTTCAATTTGATTTATTTTGAAATTAACTTAGTTATCGATATGTTATAGTCAAACACCGAAGCGCCGGTGCTCCTTGGTTTGCCTAGTCAAACCTCAGGTCTGACATAACGTCTCAGTCAAAGCACAGTATAGAGAAGTAGTACAGTAAGGCAAATAAATCATAAAATTCCTCCAACACACAGATTATATATATATATATATATATATATATATATATATATATATATATATATATATATATATATATATATATATATATATATTATATGCGTACCTATTTAAAAAGTACTTGTAATTTTTAAATTAGGGTTGTCAATGTCTAAAAATAAAAATAAAAATTGTACTATTTATATTTAAATCAAAAGTGTATATTATTATTTTTATAACATTGATGGTATCTTGTAAACGAAAACCTGGCTCTTATTATGAAAAAACTATTTATTATTTTTGTGAATTTTCATGTATTTACAATTATATACATATACACTTATAATTATTTTGTATTGGTATCAATTATAATTACAGACATATTTTTTTAAATATATAAATTTTTTAATAGATTTAACACAATCGTTTTTGTTTTTATATACATATATTAAGTATTTATAAATTGCAAACAGAAATTGTTTTTCGACATTTTCTCCCAATTTTTTTAATATCTCTATTTATATATTTAACCCTAGAATCATACGTTGGTCTACGGGAAATGTTAATCATACAACGGCGTCGATTTCAGGCCAAAGGATTTTTTACGGAGAGTTTTAGAGTTTATTTGCAAAAAACATTTTGTTTACATAACAATACTACAAAAGCGCACAAAATATTTAAAAAAATTGCATTTGGAAAAATTTTTTTAGTATAAATATTTATTAATTTTTTTAAATCTTTCTATCAAAGCACATTTTTATTATAAAAATTAAAAAATAGATAAATACATCAATTGTATCATAAGACATGTCTTTCAAATAATTAATTTATTAACTATTATGAGTCGGTGGACATGTGTGACCTTACAGAATGTGAAACTTCTCGGTCACAAATATTCCCGTAGATATGTAGTTACTTCCTGATTAGGCACATTTGTAAATTTTTTAAAATTTGTTAGTAATTTTTTGAATAAAATCTTAAAAAATAATAAAAATTAAAATATTTTCCACAGAATAAATTATTAATCTTTTATTAAGTCACTTGAAACGCATTCTTTGGTTTTCGATTTAATATATTAAATCTTCAGTATTATGTGGTTTCTATAAGTCAAACAGCTGTAATCATCTTTCACATTATCATAATCATTGAATAAATTAATTATAACATCCATATCTTTAATAAATTTTAGGAAAATTAACAAAACTTTTATATGTAAAGTACAAAATCTTAAAAAAGAAATATACGTTAATCATACATCGTCGTCAAATTGACGCACACTATTTTAATATAAACAAAACGACAGAAACTATAAACAAAATTGATACGTCTTCTGTGTTATAATAACAAATAAATTAGATAACAGAAGTTTCACAGCAAGCAGGTAGCAAGAAGTTGTAATATTGAAGCAGCTGAAGAAGTTCGTTCGTCAGTTTAACGAGTACGTATGATTCTAGGGTTAATTGCAAAGTAAATTCGCATTCTTGTGAACAGTTTTTTTAAGATAGTCTACAAGGAAACGTGGGCAAATTGGATCAAAGTTTACTAAATTTATTTGTTTTAATATTTCATTACCCACGGTCCCCAGGATATTTTTTTAAAAATTTAAAATAAATATCTTCTTCAATTCCTCAATATAACTTGTGGTTCGTGTCGAAAGCTTTAAAATGAATTAATATATTTTCGCCTTGCGCCTTCATTTGTTCAATTTTTTTTTAATATATTGCATTCATGACGATCAAGACATTTAGAAAAAAAGTAGCCACTAACATAAGCTAGCCCATTCATCGCTGGCAAATCGAAATTATAATCGACTTTATCAATTTCAGTTGTTTTGGAAATTGGCATTATTACTGTTTTTACGTCAAACCAAGACTGCATTGACAGAGCATCATTACATTTCGATAAAAATTCATCTAAATCTTCAGCACAATTAGCTTCTTTGGAATGTTCAAAGATTTGGTGAATATTTTTTTTCGCTCTCGTAAACTGTATCAGACTAGGTCCCAAGCAGTGACCACCTTGCTGGCGAACCATTCCAAAGAAGTTCTCAAGACAGTCTTGATTTAACCTTCTTAAAAAAATAAATTTAAAATTATCATCTTTTATATTCTGCCAGAGGTCTAATCTAAGATTGCTTGACAGCTAATTTGCATGCCATTGCAATTTTTAACTGAACAACGAGTTCCAGCCATTTAATTTTCTTAATTTTTTGTTTAAAAAAGAAACTAAATAATAATTAATGAACTAAATATGAAATACTAAATTAAAAAACTAAAAAATATTCAAAACACTTTAAAAATATATAACAATAATAAAATTTAATAAAACGTAAAAAAACTTGAAAAATTATTAAAACTACAAATCTACTACAACAATTAGAAAAATAAAATTTTGAAAATCGTTTTCTACAATTGCTTTGCACAACATCAAAAAGACAAATGAAATTATTTTTATGAGGGATGCTATTACAACCCTTAAGATTTATAAATAAATAGGTACATAACAAATTTTACAATCTGTGTGTTGGAGGAATTTTATGATCTAGTGACCTTACTGTTACTACTTCCCTATACTGTAGTCAAAGTCCAAAAGAATAACGCTTTTCTACCTTTGACTAACGAATTTTTGGTTAATCCTAGGAGAGACTAATTTGGACAGTCAAACGCCGAAACTCAATTTGATGAAATTGGGGTTTGACCAGTCAGACCTAAATTATTTAATTATTAGCTATAATAAATTAATATATGTAATTTTAATGTTTATTGTTCCTATATTTTAGGAATGAATTGACAAATAATCACAAGAAATAAAATTGGTTATTGTTATTTTGTATCATGACAATAGGTACCTATGTAATTAATGAAAAAACGAAAAAAATACTCTTTATTTTGACAACGTGATGCGCTATGGCATCTTTAGTTGCACAATATGTTCAATCTTTTACATTTGCACAATTCTGATGAGCATTTTTTATTACAGTGCTATTTTATAAAACCTTAATCCCCAAACTTAGCATATTTTGTACTAATCTCTCTCAGAGAAAGCTGAACGTAGGGCCCATCTTCCAAATTAAGAAAGGGCATAGCCGGGTAAGATAGGGAAAACGGCCTCTTCCTAGCCCCAGATGCATTCCTGTGAATTCTACTGTTTTAGAAATAAGGCAGATGCTTTACTTTATGGCCCTTTTTATACATAAGTAATATATGTAATAACGAACATGGCATGCATTTGGATTGAAATATTACTATGTTCTACCAACTAAAATTTTTCCATAAAAATATAATGTTATAGAACACTAAAAGACATATTATTGAACAAAAAATTGTGGGTGTCGCTAACACGTAAGTACCAAAAAAAATTGACTTAAATTTAAAAATTTAAAAAAATTAGTATAATAAAGGGATATAACGTTAATTTTTTTTTTATTACTTTGCCTAAGGTGGGTACACAATATATATTAAACTCAAATAAATCGGCTCAGTAATTTCGTCAAAAAAATTTTTTTTCAAAAATTTTTGTCTCTTTATGTATTCATAAACTAGTAGCCTCAGAGGATTGAAATTTGGCAGGAATACATCTGCGGCTAAGAAGTATTATTTCCGATAAAAACAATCAATTTTGCGTCAAGGGCCGTTTTCCCTATTTTACAGGGTGTCCCAAAACTCCGGGGACACAGAGCTACCACCTATTCTAGAAGTCAAAAAAAGACGATTGGACCCAACTTACCTATGTACCAAAATGCACCGTTTGCGCATGAAAGGAGTTCAGAGTTTACTTAAAAAATCAAATTTTTGTCCGCTGTTCCGAAGTGCGTGAACCAATTTTAATGAAACTTTGTAGAGTCAGTTGGGGCAATTTGGGTATTTAAAATGGACATTAAATACCCTTTATAGAATATGAAAAAAAAAATTCATTAAATTTTTTTAGCTACTTATACGAGAGTGACCACTTTCTTATTACTACCAAAAGAAAGCTCGCAAGCACTTCCCTCATCTCCCTGAATTTTATTTTTGTCAAAAGGGTGGAACATATTGAAAAAAAATAAGAACATATATATTTGGTGATGTTCATGGTATGTGTATGTGCAGGTACAGGTCAACAAATCTGACTTTACCTCTTCAAGGTCATTAAAAATGCATTCTTAAAGAAGTGAAATAGTACTTAATATAAAGAAAAAATGACCTTGAAGCGGCAAAGTCAGATTTGTTGAACTGTACCTACTTGTTTTTGAATTATGTTTTTAAGAAATATTTTGAATGAATAAATGAATCATTGAATGTTTTTTTTTTTTTTATTACATGAGAACTCCGATATGAAAAAAGTCTACATTTTAAAGAAAAAACATATTAGATTCCTTATGCCTACTCTCAATTCTCGCAAAGTGAACCGAATACGAGAGTGTAAAAGGTCATTTTATGGTTCTTCCTGGCTGGTGTTATAACGGTATTCCGACTTCAGCCAACTTTAGCGCTTACTTCGTCGAGGAACTTCGATCGAGAGTGTAGAGTAGGCATCAGATTCTTATGTATTAAAAAAAAAAAAAACATTCAATGATTCATTTACTCATTCAAAATATTTCTTAAAAACATAATTCAAAAACAAGTAGGTACAGTTCAACAAATCTGACTTTGCCGCTTCAAGGTCATTTTTCCTTTATATTAAGTACTATCTCACTTCTATAAGAATGCATTTTTAATGACCTTGAAGAGGTAAAGTCAGATTTGTTGACCTGTACCTGCACATACACATACCATGAACATCACCAAATATATATGTTCTTATTTTTTTTCAATATGTTCCACCCTTTTGACAAAAATAAAATTCAGGGAGGTGAGAGAAGTGCTTGCGAGCTTTCTTTTGGTAGTAATAAGAAAGTGGTCACTCTTGTACAAGTAGCTAAAAAAATCGAATGAATTTTTTTTTCATATTTTATAAAGGGTATTTAATGTCCATTTTAAATGAAAAAATATATAATAAAGTACTGGACATAGCAAACAATATGGATTTTGTTTCATCGTTTTACCTGTAATAGTTTACGAGAAAAAAAAGTTTGAATAAGATCACTATTTTTTAGTATTTGGTATTATAACTCCGCAAAATGTAAAGATATTGAGGAAAAATCCATACGTATGGTTTACTCTTTCACTAAGCTACACAATCGCATACATATCGTTGAATTTCATTTCTTGGGCAAATTCACCTATGGTAATGGTTCCAGACCCAGACCCATCGAAAATAGGGACAGAAAATACTTTTGAGATTTGGCCCACATCCACCCACTCAATATCATCTTTCTCGGAAAATATATAAAGTTGGCTTTCTCCTTTACATTTAGTAAGAAACTTGACGGAGAAGCGATCTTTCTTGTGAGCATCTTGAGATGTTATCTGTCCCCTATATTCCTTTACAACATTTCCACATTCACTTTGGTAGTTAACTGCCACCCATGAACCAGTTACAAGTTTATTTTCGAGCAAGTTATTGGCGTGCGAAACTTCATCGTCACTTTCATTAACTTCAAAGTCCAACATTTTGGAGACTCTTTTCCTACGCAGTTTTGTTTTTTCTGTAGGCCTACTTCCTTCGTTCATAACTGTAGCAGGCTTTAAATTTTTCTTTATGTCTGTTTTCTTCTTTCTTGCATCTTCTTCTTCTTTCAACCTTTTCATAACTTCTTCTGTCGTAAGTACCTCGCCAACACTATGCTGTACTCGTCGTTGTTTTGATTTAGAATTTTTCAATGCTGCCTTAACATCAGCTGACTATTCAGGTGACAAGGTGTTAATGATGGCTTCTCTCAGTTTTTTCATAGGAGATTGGTTTACTGTGTCAACTGGCATAGCCCCACTTATGATGGCATTTGATGGCCCAGATAAGTTAGGTAAACTGAGGCTTTCCACAGAAGTACTAGGCTAATTATTTAGATTTCAATTTTCAGTTAACTGAGTTGGTTCTTTTTAATTTACCGACAGAGGTTTAGACTAGATTTCAATTGCACTAACAGTTACAATTTTGTTTGCAATAGCAGTTTTATTCACTGGATAGAGACCAGATCCCTTGAAGCCACTGATGATGTGTTTACGTTCAAAGGACTTCACAATAAGTTTATTTAGAAGGGTAGGAAACATGGCTTTGTCAACGTTTTTCAAACGTGACTCTCGGTACCACTTCTTCAGAATGTCTTTCCAAGCTTGTTTCATAGGGCCGAATACGCCAACATCCATTGGCTGAAGAGCATGTGATGTGTTAGGAGGTAGGCAGAGAAGAATGATGTTGTTTTCTCTAGCAATGCATGTGATGTTGTAAGTCAAATGACTACCATGTCCACAAAATAAAAGGAGAATGGGTTTAGGAACTTGGCTTACTTATTTCACAAATGCAATCAGCCACTTTTCAAATATATAATCCTGCATCCATCCGAATTTACTTACACTGTATAAAGCTCCAGGAGGTCCATTTTGCACCCAAGTGTTTTGTAAAGGCCCGGTTCCTTTGAAAACCACAAATGGCGAATATCTCTCTCCATCTGCACTAGCCACAAATAAGACACTGTATTGCAACTTTCCAGCTCCACCTAAACGACAGTAGCTGACTTTAGCATTTTTTGGCACAAAAACTTTTCCTTTTGTAGGGTCTGTTCCCAACCCCGTCTCATCAAGATTGAAAATCCTATCAGGATGTCCCCTTAGGTCATTTTCATCTAGTTTCTCTTCATACAGCTTGAAAAATTCTTCAACAACATAAGGTGAGAGTGCTTCAGCACGTGCTTTAGTTAAAAGATCAGGTTTATGCGATTTTAATTCATCTTTCCAGCGTTTTTAAAAACCGACAAGAAAATCATATCCTTTTATTTATTTAAAATCCTCTTCATGTACACGTGTAAACTTTTTTTAAGAATGTTTTTAAAGGATGTAATGTACACATCCCTGAATTTATTAACTGTACTACCACTCTTCTGTGAACTACAAACGGTTGAATAAAAAAATCAGTTAATCAGAATTTCAACAATTGAAAAAAAATTTTTCAAAACACCAGTGTTACCAACATAAAATGTTTTGAAGATATAATACCTAATATTGCAACAAACAATATATATTAATTTGGCAGTGAAATATAGTTTGGTAGTAAATATATAAAAAAAAAATATCACATACTCAAATTACCGCAGTATACCCAAATTACCCCGACCCACCCTATCTGCGCATTTCCGAGAATGCCACTACTGTCAGTAACCAAAGAAACCCAAACAAAATTGGAGAAGGGTTAAAACTACCTCCACCCCTAGATAAATTTGTTCAGAAATTTTTTAAAGATGATGATATGGCTTTAATATTTTTTTAAAAGGAAGACTTATTAATTTTCTTCTTTTTTTGACTCTTGTAAAAACTTCGCATAGTTTTAGAAAAAAAATTTTTATTCAAACACTGATAACCGACATTGTTAGGAACTAGTTCAGTTTTATTACAGAATTTAGTTGGCTATGGGCACAAAAGTAAAAATTTTTACAATAAGTGTTCAATGTGGTCTCTACCTTCATTGATGCAAAGACCAGCACCACGTATAACACTGAAACACATCCTTTCTAAAATATCATTGTCTTTTCGTATTGCGCTTCGTTTTTTAAATTTTGTTTTACAGTTGTTCAGCATTATTAATTTTTTTTTTAAATGTACACTTTTGTTTTTAAAACTCCCCAGATGAAGAAGTCATAAGGACTTAAATTTGGAGTCCGCGGTAGCCACTGAATGGGTACTATCAACTCTCGACTAGCAAATTGTTGAATTTGATATTCTCTTATGGCACGTGCGGTAAATGTGGTGGTGCATCGTCATGTATGAAAAACATGTTTCGACGGAAATTGCGGAATAAGTACTCTAAGAACTTTGAAAAAGTTGTTAGAGAGATTGCAAGAAAAATTTTTGTATTAGTGTCCATGGCCAACTAAATTCTGTAATAAAACTAAACTAGCTCTTAACAATATCGGTTATCAGGGTTTGAATAAAAAATTTTTCCTCCGAAACTATGCGAAATACGAAGTTTTTACAAGAGCCAGAAAATAATGGTAATTAACGAATCTTCCTCTTAAAAAAATCTCAAATCCCTATCATCATCCTTAAAAAAATTCTGAACAAATTTATCTAGGGGCGGGGGTAGTTTTAACTCTTCTCCAATTTGGTTTGGGTTTCTTTGGTTACTGAAAGTAGTGGCATTCTCGGAAATGCGCAGGTACCAAATTTCATTAAAATTGGTTCACGCATTTTGGAGCAGCGTAAAAAAATTTAATTTTTTAAGTAAACTTTGAACTCCTCTCATTAGAGACGGTGGATTTTGGTATATAGGTAAGTTGGGTCCAATCATCGTTTTTTAACCGCTAGAATACGTGGTAGCTCTAGGTCCCCGGAGTTTTGGCTTGACGGTCACGACGGATTTTAAAAAAAATAGCCTCACTTGGGACAGTATTTTTTTCAATTATATGCAAGGTATTTTACATTTTTAGACTAATAGTTTTTCAGGGAAAGTGCTGCTGATGTATTTTTGCTTTTTCTCTTTGTAACGTTGATTGATGTAAATAAGCAATTAAGATAAAATACAAACAAATTAAAAACACTCTTTCAACCAAAGCGACACATGTTTTTTTTCTGGTAATGTCAAATTTAAGATTAGCATATTTCAACAGCAACATGCCTAGTGAAAAAGAATTTTTGTATTGGCTTGTGGATCGTTTTTACTAAATTATCAGAAAATAAAGAGTCGCCGTAAACCAAAATAACATAAATTAACACAAAGTTATAATGGTTCGAAGCTATAACTTCGTTTATTTTCGGACCCATAATATTTGGTGAAGTCGTATCTGTTTTTTAGACGCCAGTATGATGGAAAAGCAAAAATTTTCAGCTGATCTTAAAAATGGTGATATTGGGTTTCATATAAAAACATATAAACCTGCATAAATATGAAAACCTATGTGCAGAAAAGAATTTATAGATATATTCTAAAAAATAAACAGTCAAAATAAATATACAGGAGTATTTATAAATATTAAGTATATTTATTAGGGGTTTGCGAATAATTCGAATCTAGTCGAATAGTAATATTCGATTCGAATTTCGAATCGAATAATTCGACTTTCCGAATAATTCGATTTTTCGAATTATTCGAAAAAAATCGAATTTTTCGAAAGAAAACGAATAATTCGATTATTCGAACTATTCGAAAAATCGAATTATTCTTTTTTTTCGAATAGTTCGAATTTTTGTTTTGTCTTTTGTTTCTTAGAAACCTTAGACATACATTATTGGCAGGGTGCGAAGTATATGGTGGGGATAATTAAATCGAGTGCAGCGTGAGTAGTGGAGAAAACAAGCATCAATACGGGCTCATATGAGTTTATAGTGTAATAAAAAATATTAAATAAAAATACTTACATTGACACTCTTTGATTATAAACGTAATTGCAACGAATATGTCGTTGCTTATTTATCTATCAACAGTATTAAATACGGATAAAAATCCGCCATACACTAATAATGTTTCACAGGCACTCGATAACATTTGAAATTAAAAGTATAAAAACTGCGTCTCGCATTAGAGAGAGGTTGTGTTTGATTGATTACTGAATTGGAGTGGCACTCGAACAAGTGATCGGTGGCCTAGTTGGTAAGGCGCTTGGCTAGTAACCAAGAGATCCGGGTTCGAGTCCCAGCCGATCCAGTTTGGTAATTTTTCAAACACTATGTCAATTTTAATTAACAGTATTAACGTTTACACGTCAATCCATAAGTACAGAATTAAAAATATTTGGTGTATTTTAACTCACATGCTTGATGTTTCATAAGGAGTTAAAGTTATTAATGTTTGTCTTATGACTCTACATTCAACTAAATGACTTATGCCAGTATTTCTTAATTCTTGAATTTCTTTGACGTGCTTCACTGTCACCAGCAACTTTTTCCTCTGCATAGTCCGGGGTTGGAAGAAAATATTGTCTTGATAATTATATCCATGTTAACGTCGAAAATTGTTAAATTACTTGTTTAGAATTTCGTAGTTTTGACAACAACGAAATTTTTATGGTTTCGTTGAGTCGTCGTATGATTCGAAGAAGGGGAAGAATTATTAATACAACTATTATACTTCATCAAATATTTTATACCTCAAATTGTTCAAATTTAGTTATAAAAAAATTAATTGTAAATAGCAAATATTTGTATTCATATTTTAGGTTTTTTTTTTTAAATATTTTAAATTTATTTATTTACACGGTTACCATTATTTATAATCGTTAATGAGCCCGGAAAAATGTATATTATAGATGTCGTTGCCATCACGCACCCAGCCAATAGAACTGGTTATAAATTGAATTTATTATACGTAATCATTAAATTCATCGTTACATTTAAAGTTTTGTAACAATAAGTTTTTATTATTGCTGATTGATTTATCCTGCTATTTAAGCACAATGTAACTTTCATTTAGGTAATTATTGCAATGGTTCCGATTTCTTCAAAATCTAGTATGTCGTATATAATGTTTTGGTTGAACCATATTAAATCTGAACACTTTTACCAGATTTCGAAGCATAAGTGAATTTCGCAGGTATGTCACTTCCACTACGACCATTTACTACTAGAAAACCATGAATTTTCCATGAATTCAACAAGAATTTTTCCGCGTTTATTTTCGACTGTATCGAGGCTACTTCTAGATGAGTTAAGATTACTTCCCTCAAATATTTCTGTGCTGCTTTGATTTAAATGAGAAATTCGACAATTAAAATCCCCTAGTATTACTATTTTATTAGCAAGATATTCGTGACCGATATTAGTAAGCAATTCACTAAGTGCTCCTAAATTCTGCTCAATGTTATTTTCCGGTAAAAAATATACAAAATAAGAATTACTTTAAATGAACCTTTTTAATTTTCAATGCTAACCAAAAAGTACACTCATCAATAATTACTACCTGAAAATAGTTTTTAACTAAAACTACTAAACCACCACTTCCTCTACCTATTGATTTGTCCTTAATAGCTAATGTTTTAAACAAATAAAAGTCTTTTTCTTCCTGATATGAACGTAAACTGAAATTAGAATTCCATATCCAAGTTTCACTTAAACAAATTATCGACAGTCCTTGCATAATTTTACACTGATATGAATCTAGTTTTTAATACCGTGGCAGTTCCACATGAGTATCTTTAAGTTTTCTTGATTAAAACTGCTTTCACTTAAATTACTGGACGGTTCGTGTCCTTGCCGAAAAACTCCATAGTTGATGACCTTCGTACGGCCTTGTCAGTTTTCGTATTTTTGTCCGCTTGTATAATTTTGTCCGTATCCTCATCGTTGCTTGAAGATTATCTTCCCCTCTTCTTGCTAGCCTCCATTTCAGTTTCTACTACCAGTTCTAATCCGAAATTCTTTTTTGCTTCCTCTACGTCATACAGTTTGCCATTGACTAATAATTTATCATACCTTAATTTAACATTACTTCCTTTTTCCTTTAGTGTTGCCATAATTGTTCCTAACGTTTTCCTTATTGCCGAATATCCTGTGGGACGTCGTCCTTAATATACCAATCATTTGTATTTAATGATATTTTATTTTTTAACACTTTCTGCTTCATCAAAAACGATGTAAAAGATACATGGATCGGTCTCGTCTTGGATTTATTTTTTCCAAATCTAAAGACGTTATTAATGTCACGAGCTTCGCAGTCGATGCCCAATATTGTATTGAATAAATGTAGCGCTGTACCTAACACATTTTCATTCACTTCTTCCTCAATACCGAAAACTACTACATTATTTTGCCGTACCAATCTTTCTAAACCCACAATCTTCTCTGTTTGTTTTTTGACTACGTCCTTAAGATTCTGTTGATCACTATTTATCTGAGTCATAAAATTTTGTAGTTTTTCGTTGGTCTCGTCTTGTGATTTTTTGATGTCTAACATTTGAGTTTTTAATTCGTTTTTCACAGAATTTAAAATACTTAATAAACTGGGATCCATGTTTTTTTTTCTTCTAATTTGATATTATTATTTTCTATTTTTTTTCTTTAATTTTAGTTTAGATTTTAATATTTTGAAATATCAGAACAAACGAATAATTAATAAATAAAATGATGATTGTCGACTGAGTACTGATATAAACCTACGGCGGTATCGAACTAGTCACCTCACAGTATTACCGAATTATTTATTTGAAGAGTATCTCTAACACACCGAGCCACGGTGGGTTATGAAGTTCGATCGGCAGTTTACGGATAATGTTCTATATAAATATATAATTATTATCAGATTGTAGTAATATTCAACAGAGACCAGTTATATAATTCCTGTACTATTAAACTTCAGCTCAAACTTCAAACAAAATTAATAGAGTTCAAAATTCACTGATTTTTTACAGCAAGCACAGATTTTTTTCGCAAATTTCACTATAAAGTCAATATATAACTAATAATTACCAGAATAGCACATAAAAATTAACTTAATTACATATAAGTTTAATAAGTATTTTTATATACCACAGACACGATGTGTACAGCTCAAAGGTATAAACCGGAATCCGGATAATTTTTTCAATCACTTTGTGATTTTTAATTTACATGCGGTTTTTGGTCATACTATACCAAAGAAATCGAGTGCTTAAAAGTTTCAGTTTAGCTGAACGATAAGTGAACATATGAATACTGCATGTGTTGAAATGCAAACAAAAGTTTGTCATACGTAGTAATGTCTCACAAGCACTCGATAATATTTGAAATTGGAAAATCGGTTTAATGGAAATGAGTTTCTCTGTTCACATCTAAACACAAGTCATAAGTCATAACATAACATAAGCAGTACCACCAGTAGTACTATTTCATTATTAAGAATAAATAAATACATAGGTATATAAGATACACTCGATTTCTTTGGTATAGAAAGAGAGAGTACTAATACACATATTTCTTTGGAGAGAGTACTAATACACATAGGTGGTTGAATGATTTCCGTATCGGGCGGCTATCGAAGCACATGGGTCATTGGTGTAATGGTTAGCAGGCCTGGCTGGTTACCGGGAGATCCGGGGTTCGATTCCCGTTGAAATTTTGTTGAAACCGACACGAGTTTCTGTTTTGTCCGTTTGGTGGAAACACGGTCTTATATTACACCAAAAAAACACGTCTTAGTTTTAAAACATAGTATCTTCATTACAAATACAACATAAATTCTTTTTGAACAATGACGTGTTTTAACATTCATGCAATTTTTAAATCTTTGTGTCTAAGATTCACAGTATCGTCTTGGTGTATGTTAACAGCTATCAGTGTATGTCCAATTTAAAAAGATCAATGAAACAATTTCAGACTTACATTATCTAAATTGGTGATTGTCGACATACGCCGGTGTATCTTAAAATTCACTAATAACGGACATTCACAGTAACATTCATACCAATTTTTTTTTAAGTCTATGGTTCTTCTGGAAATATGTACTATATGCAATCTTTGCAAACCAGAGAGCTGAATGCACTTCTTGTATAAGTGTCCAATTTACAGTTGGGTAAGAGGCGACACACAGTGGTCTGAAAAATTTTTTTAGCGCGACAAAATTTTTTTTCTGGCTTAATAATTTTTTGTTTATCTTAATAATTGGGAAAAATATAAGAAAAAATTTGACGAATTACGTACTCAAGTTTTTGAGGAAATAATTTGAAAAACGTCTGAGAATCATAGACTAATAATCATTTATTTGAAAATTTTTCAGTTTTTCCTAGCCTGTCTGGAAGGACCTCCTAGCCTAACCATGGAAGAGACGGGCGCGCAGTACATATATGTATATATTTCCAACACAAGTATATATTTATAATATAATTAAATTATAATTCATTTTAATTTTATCTTTACGTTTTTCTCCATTGTTTTAAACATTACCTTTCGCGGCATCGGTTACTGAGCTGTGAAATTTAAGGATGGACACCGACGGATATAAAACTTAATTTACCTCTTTAATTATGCTATAAGGAATAAGTTAATCAAAACTAGAACTTCAAACCTCTTAAAACACTTTTTAAAAGCTTATGTAAAAATTGCTTTCTTTGTTTTTTTAAAGTGAAAAAACCACAAATCTTCAACGAGCTGCCACTTATATCCTAACTGTTAAAATAAACCAAATGCACATCAAAATACTCTAAGAATGTACGAATATTAACAATGAATAGATACCACCATCTTACCCAATGGGATATTAAAAAACAAAAATAAAAACAAATATTTGTTTAAACAGCCTCATGCCACTTTATCATTCACAACTAATAAAATTCGTCAAGTGCGTGGTTGACACGCATTAAGTTAAGGCTCCACAGTTATGTATATGGAACTTTTTTGTGAAGCGTCAGTTGGACTACAAAATTGTCGTTTAACTTTTTGTCCTATCTTGAATAGTTTAATCCTATTTCAAAATTTACCCCCAATTTTACCTGAACAGCCCCTCTAGTCGGTCCAATCCAGAATTTATATATATCACTAGAAAGCTTTCTAAAAACAAAGTGTTGTGTCAATTTAGCGATCTGAGCCACCTGCTTTTCGATGTTTTTAAAGGATACAGGCTGCAGATAGAATGGTGAAGTCAAATTTATATATAAAGAAAATGACTCTATTGAAAAATAAAGTTTTGTCACATATAAAAGATATTATAATTTCTACTATTCTTTTTCAATATATTAGATAGTTGATCTTGCACGAGATAGCTATACTACAAGCTTGTCTAAAAGATAAGTCTACGAGAATGAGTCATTTCCAGTTGTCGTTGTTTTCTCTATTTCTTTTATAAATAAAATACCGAGTAGTGGATGAAATCACTAGTAAAATAAATCGGGGCTTGTCACATTTATCTGAGATTAACGAGGCACATTATGCGTAAGGTGTAAACCGCAAAGAATTGTTCGAATCAAAAGAAAAACCGCTGGGGCCGTGTTCGCCACTGGAACTTTTTTTTTATTTGGGTTTAACATCTTCAACAGTAAGGCTCGTCGTCCTTTGGATGCGGAAATGTGCGATATTTAATTCGGACGAATACACATGAAAACGGACGAACAATCCAAACAGCTGTGAAGCTATACATCCTGGTCCATTGAAAGCGTCTCCTTCGTCCGTTTCCGTGCGTATAATTGCGACGTGCGAACAGATGCAATTTTGTTTGGATTTTGTCGCACGAGGATGTCCGTTTCATGAGCTTTTTATTTTTATTGAAATGAAACTGAAGGTAAATTGCAATTATAACTGTGTACCTTTGCATATTACGTGCCATAAATTGTTTTTTTTACATATTTTTATAGCATTTATAGCTTGAGAAAAAGAAAATTAAAAAGAAAAATACAGACGAACATTGGGCTAGTGGACGAACAGTAGACGTATCATTTCGGACGAACGACAAACGTGCGTATTCGTCCGTATTAAATATCGCACGTTTCCGCATCCAAAGGACGACCAGCCTAAGTGGCCACTGAAACTATACTGAAAGAAAAATTAACGGGAGGACATTATTTATGAACATTTACGCTCCTTTCACATTATACGGTTTTTGCCGTACGGCAAAAAACCGTAAGAACGCATTTTTTTAGTGGACTGAAGAAGAGCATTGGACCTTTCGCATTAGACGGTCACGGCAAAATACCGTGTTAGCAACCATATTATAATTTATAGTAGACATACTATAATTACATCCTTTTTACTAAGTACTTGCCACTGCACTTGACGGTTGCCGTACGGCGTTTTTAACTCAGTAGTGTATGCAATTAAATTGATACTTTCACATTTGACCGTTTTTTAACGTACGGCAGTAACATTATTTTGTTGAGCTTCATATTAATTATTAATTTCATTTATGAAATGGATGAAACTAATGTTAAATGTGGTAACCAGTATTTTAATACATTGTATGTAATTTCGAAATTGTGTGTTTTGACGTTTCGATGAATCCTTAAGTTTGCCAAGTAATTAATCAAAAGAGCAAACACCCAGGTCTTCTTCAGGTCTTCAAAGAGTGTATTAATAAATAATGCTACTTTCTATTTTACAGTTATTTACCGTACGGCGAAAACCGTATAATTTGCAAGGAGCATTAATCGTTTAAAAGTGAGTGAGGTTAAATTGTTGTAATTTTACTTACGTTTTTTTTTATGTTATCATTGTAAGCCCTAGTCAAGTTAGATTCGTTATAGCATTTATGATTTTAAGGTCATGCAGTTTACGGCAGAGTAGCACTTCACGTTGTGTCCAGATAATCTTGTCATTTTCTTCGTTTAGGTATATGAAACCCTAAACTGTATGAATCGTATTTGAAATTGTAGGTTAAGTGTTTAATTTAGTTAATAGTTGCCTTATTAACATTGTATAGTAAACAGTAACTCCACTTTAAATTCCCATTCTTGATGTTCAATTCCTTCTTGCATAGGCTTGCTAACAAACGGACAGAAGTTTCAAGTTATTCATAAATTGTTTATTGTTGTTTCAATTTGTATTAACTAAAAAGAAAATAATTAATAAATAAAATACATATTCTTACTTTATAAATATAATCTAGTTTATTATTTATATTATATTATACAATGTTTTTTTTCTTTTGCTTTGATTTTTAGTAACCTAACTTTTACTGAACTTCACTGAAGTTAGTTATGCATCATTATCCAGGGTAGGTTTGTATAATGGAGTTAACTGCAACGCGACACATCACTTAACCCGTTGAAGGCAAGTTTATTGTAATATTCTTAACCCGTCTAGGACGATTCGTGTTAACATTTAAACTGAAGTGTAGTTTCCTATTTTTTTCCTTTAGTACCGTTCGACCTCTCGTTAGTCGTAAATATTGTGTTAGTCAACAACCAGAAAAATAGGTGACGCCCAGCTTTAGATTATTTAGGCATTAAGTATTATTTATTAGAGATTCGAAATATTGTCCTGTTATTAACTAGAAGTTATTTTTACCCCCTTCCCCGCCTTCTCTGCGTACTAGACCTGTTCTGTATGTTTACAACAAAAGTACAAATATTTTACTTGTTATTTCTGTGACGACTTTAAAATGAATAAACTGTTATTATGTATACCTGACCTCTATAACAAAAATTGGTTGCCAGACTTTTATTTTTTTCTTATTAGTGAGTTTATTTAAATTTATTAATTCACAACTAAGCACATAGTACAGAGGTAACGTTGCTATTTCTATACTACTGAAACCAGTGTAACCAAACAAAGATGGAAAATGCCCCACCAATATGTTATATATGTGCACTCGGTTTAGTTTGTGTTTGTGTGATCTATGTTGTGTGTGTGAGTGAGGTAACCTATCTTGAATACGCATATATAATACTACATACGTATGTATGTGGTATGTATACCGTGTGATACGACAGTGACAATAATTACTATTACAATCAAAACAATTGAATAACACTCATCAAAAAGTAGCCTAACGTACTCATTGTCAGAAATACACACTGGTGATTACAGAAAAGAGATAGTAGCGTTCCTTCTGATATATTCTGTGGTACTAAGCATTAGTACTCGCTACTTGCACTTGCCACTAAACACAGAAAGTATTCACACGAACTGACAAGTGAAACTATAAATAGGTGGCAGTAGTACTTAATCAACCAATCGTAACAGTTCAGTATCGCCACCTTAACGGAAAAATAATATTAAAGCATGCTCTCTAAACTCTATTCAGATGTAATTATTTCTTAAAACTCTATTCCGATGTAATTATTTCATCAGTAATAGAAGAAACTGAAAATGAAATAAGAAAAGGTAAGCGAACGTGAAAAAAAAATGGTTATTTCGAAGAAATATTCGTGAGAATTTAATTGTATTTTTAAACGAGCTCGCAGTTGAAGATCAATAGGAACGAAATACCTACTTGATTTTTATTTTAATATTTAATAAAAACACGAAAAACACCATATATATATATATATATATATATATATATATATATATATATATATATATATGTACCCAAGAATCCTCCTTCAATATAAAATTTAAAATAAACCTTAAAATAGTAACTGGTCTTATTTGTGTTCTTATGTACGATATGTACTATATGTACGGCATGTTAAAAATGGAATCATGTACATTGCAGCAATCAGGGGACAACCGTAGAATCGTGGTGGGGGTATCCACTTGTCATTAGTAAATAGAACTGAGTTCCATTCACTTGCACTCGCAATTTTACTACTGCTTAGTACTGTTTCGATATGTTTACACGACATTTTTTACCTACAAGTTGCGAGTACTAATGCTTAGTACTAACCCCGTTTAAACTAGGTATTACAAACGTACCCATTAACCTATTCATGGTATTCATGGTATTTATCGTATTCATCCTTTGTTATATGCGGCGTTATTTCATTGCAAACGATTAAAAATTTTTGGAATATGTTTACGCAAAGTAATTTAAAATTTAATAATTATAGAAATTATATTTAATTAGGTAAGTATTGTTACATTCCCGCATTAATTTTTAATAAAAATATTTGAATTTAATTAAATTTCCTCAAACCGTTAATTTTAATATATAGTACAATATGTCCCGTTTTACTGTGATTCCGAGTTATCCCAACAAACGGTGTTTCCTCACTTGGCTATACAATGGCCGTGTTCCATTAAAGACACACAAACGACACTGTGTAACAGAATGCATTTGTTCTGAGTAACTGAGTTCGATTCCCTTGCACTCGCAATTTTACTACTGCTTAGTACTGTTTCGATATGTTTACACGACATTTTTTACCTACAAGTTGCAAGTACTAATGCTTAGTACTAAAACCGTTTAAACTAGGTATTACAAACGTACCCATTAACGTATTCATGGTATTCATGGTATTTATCGTATTCAGCTTTTGTTATATGCGGCGTCATTTCATTGCAAACGATTAAAAAATTTTGGAATATGTTTACGCAAATTAATTTAAAATTTAATAATTATAGAAATTATATTTAATTAGGTAAGTATTGTTACATTCTCGCATTAATTTTTAATAAAAATATTTGAATTTAATTAAATTTCCTCAAAACGTTAATTTTTATGTATAGTACAATATGTCCCATTTTACTGTGACCGACTTATCCTAACATACGGTGTTTCCTCACTTGGCTATACAATGACCGTGTTCCATTAAAGACACTGTGTAACACAATACATTTGTTTTTTACAAAAAACTAATTTTTTTAAATTTAATGCAAGATTAACCTTTTTAATTGCATTTAAAAAACTAACCTTTTTAATTGCATTTAAAAGCAATTAAAACGTTAGTATTACAACAAAATTTAAAAAAAAGTAGTTTTTCGTGAAAGAACAAATGCATTTGCCAATGTTGTTTGTGTTTTCTAAATGGAAAACGACCCATATATATAATATGTATAAGTAATATTTTTATTTCTTACGTTGCACAAAGAAACAGATCATATAATATAGTTGAGTTTACATGTGTAAACTTGACACATCACTTAGTAGTCAATTACAACTTACTAACAAGCAAAGGGCCCGAGGCCGGACCTATCGATTTTGATATGTTGTAGAACACTAAAAAATAAGCGACACGTATTTTTTTTATCGGCGGAAAAACGGTTTGAAGGGGTGAAATGCCCCTCCAAAAATTGGGGTAAAAATTTAATTTTTTAAATATCTCGGAAACGGTAAGAGATAGGGCAAAAGTTTAAATTGGTGGTATTGCTCTTTTTTAAAGAGCTATCTACTAATATTAAATTTGTTCAAATTACATCAACAGGGGTGGTTGGGGGTTTAAATTTATGGGTTAATTTTGCAAAAAAGGGGTGAAAATTAAACAATATAAAAATTTTGTTAACGGATTTGAAATCTACGTCAAAAAATCTAATTGACCTGTTTTTGCTCAATGTCCTAATATTAAGTCTAGGGGTAGTTAACTAGGAGGTGACTGTGTCGAATAGTTGTACTACTGGGGTAGTTCAAGAAGTTTTTCTTAATTGAAAATAGTTTAAGACATTTAGGATAACGTAGAAATGAAATTTTCGATGAATGGAAACCTAATAAAAACCTTACATACGATAGGCCAACTTCAGAACCACTTATTGTGACATTATTACCCACTGTCAGTGTGTTAATATTAAAAATGACTGTATGTTAACTAGTATGTAATTTAAGAGGGTGACTCACCCCCTCTCCAGTGTTGCTCAAACTGAATTTTGAAATCGAAAATTTCATTTCTACGTTATTCTAAATGTCTTAAACTATTTCCCATCAAAAAAAAAAACTTCTTGAACTACTCAAGTAGTACGACTATTCGACACGGTCACCCCCTAGTTAACTACCCCTAGACTTAATATTAGGACATTGAGCAAAAACAGGTCAATTAGATTTTTTGACGTAGATTTCAAATCTGTAAACAAAACCTTTATATTGTTTAATTTTCATCCCCTTTTTGCAAAATTAACCCTTAAATTTTAACCCACAGTCACTCCTGTTGAAACAATTTGAACGAATTGCATACCAATAGATAGCTCTTTAAAAAAGAGCAATACTGGCAATTTAAACTTTGGCTCTATCTCTTACCGTTTTCGAGATATTTAAAAAATTAAATTTTTACCCCAATTTTTGGAGGGCGACTTCACCCCTTCAAACCATTTTTCCGCCAATATTAAAAAATACGTGTGGCTTATTTTTTAGTGTTCTACAATATATCTAATTTCGTCAAAATCGATAGGTGCGGCCTCGGGCCCTTTACTTGTAAGTTATAAATACTTACCATAAATTTTAGCTTTTGAACATGCAAAATGAATAAAAAAACATATTTAATTTGCTATTAAATGTCCTCAAAGCTATTATAGGAAATTAATATTGTTCAGTATAAAATTTAAAGATATTTTGAAATTATGGGACAGTGAGAAAAAATTATTGTATCGTATAAACTACCATTTCAACATCAGTATAATACATATATTTGTACACAGGGACGTGGGAAATTTTTTAATGGTGCTTATGTGTTTTTTGCGTCTGGTTGTTAAGTTTGTCTTACATTTAATAATAGTACGACTATTTGAATGCCAAACTATCTGTTTTGGTTAAAAAATTTCATTAATAGTTGTTTTTTTCTGTTTTAAAAATAGTCCCACAAAAGTGAGAATATATTTTCATAGAAATGTCAATGAAGTTTCGAGACATTAATAATAATAATGCTAATGTAAAATCTTACCCCCACCGAGAAATTTTCAAGTAAATCAATAGGGTCCTTCGAAGCCCTAAAAGAACAACTTGTTAGGTTTTGTACAACGTTTTCAAAATTTATAATAAAAAATTGATAATTTTCAAAGTTAATTTTATTGTATATGTTTTGTTGCCGCCCAGTGTACCTTCGCTACTGGCGCGAACTATACTTTATGTGTCAAGTTCATTGCCTTTTTTTCGAGTTGGTATTACTGCGGTAATGTAATTTTCGCGCTAAACTCCGGCTATATATATATATATATATATATATATATATATATATATATATATATATATATATATATATATATCAGTTGATCAGTTATGTATTTGTAATTTGGTGTTTTTTTCGTAATCCCGACCGGACTCTGTATACAGGTATGCCTAAATTACTTCTTCTAATATATTTTTCTATTATTGCAATAATATAATTAGTTTTAACATGTAAAATTTTGGTCACATGTAATTTAAAGGTTAGATGTTGAATTTAAACTTTCTTTTTTTAATTTTATCTTTGACAGTGGTTAATTTAATTAAATTTATATTTTTATTTATTCAATTTCTTAAATATAACTCTGTATACAGGAATTTTTGTAACAAAGGTATGTAAAAATTTGGTATAAACTTTGTAATGTGGAAACGTTGAGTGGCGTATATGACAATTGTGGAAATTTGTTAACCTGAAATCATGCGTTACTTTTAATGAACAAGTTCTGGATGCAGTCAACTCACTGTGGTTCAATTTGGAGTTTACGTTTTCTCATGTGAATTACATTTGCCTGCCATGAGTTCGCTTCAACCCTGGACAATCACAATTTCAGCATACTAAAGCCCAATTAACACCATCTTTCAAGTGGAGACCTTTAGTTAAGTAATCTTTTTGACATGCTCTTATACCTTTTTTGCAACGTCGTGTCTCGTGCTTTCTTTAATTAACAAATTAACATTGCTTAGTGAACCTGATAAAGTGTAAAACAGTTAACTTTTCTGCCATTCAGTTTTTTTATTAATTCCTTGTAATGTGTTAGTTTTCATTTAACGTAAAACAGTTGAATTTCTATTAAATTTTCTGTCACTCAAACTTTTGTTAATTCTTTATAATGTTCTAAAGTTTCATACTAATTGTAATTTAAGGCTACCTACCTAATCTAACAGTAATTTTAATTTTATAGCATGCGTATTGGTCAGTAGATATTTGTATCTCGTAAATTTTCTATATTTTTCCTACGTTCTTTTTTTGTATCTTATTAAAATTATTGTATTTCGTAATTTCTCTGTATTTTCTTGCGTTATGCTTATTTTTTATCTTACTAAAATATTTACTGACTGACTAAACTTTTAATATTATGTAATTTATTTCTAAACTAAATTGTTGCTATTTTACATTTTCCTAAATTTTAATAATTTATTTATATTGTTAATTATTATTGAAACAAGAAATTGTTATTAATTATTTATTCGTTCAAAATAATTTTATCACTCAATTACCTAATTTTTTTTGTATAAAACTTTATATTGGGAACAATCTGAATAAACCCTCACGACCCTGAAATTGTACCAAAAATTGTACAATTAAACAATTAACAAAAACAATTTACATGTAAGACTAAACTAGCTAAGGCAAAAATAAATTTTAACTTCAAACTGAAAATTTCTATTATTTAAAATTTTCCTTTTATTTTTTTTTTTTTTTCAGTGCAATAAGAAACTTTCTTAATTCAAACTTTGAAAATTGTATTTTAAATAAATTTCTTTTATTTACTTTGAATTATCTAACAAACTTTACTATTGCCGTCACAACAGGTTTTGACCTTCTTGGATAAATAATGGTTAAAAAAAGTTAATTTAAACAAAAAAATTTTTTGATTTATGTCGTGCTAGAACGATTTTTCAGATCACTGTGCGACACCTTACATACTTTAGTCGAGAAAAATCAGGACTCATTCATACAGTTTATTGAGCTAGTAACAACACACCTAGATATAACGAAAATAAATAAAATATATAGGTATGTTACTACAGCTTTCAAGATAGCTCATCTTGAACGAATAAACGCGAGTTTTAATAAACAAAACCAAAATGTAAAAATTTCTAATAAGAAAAAAAATATTTGCCAACTGTAGCTATTTTTAATTTTTTGCTTTTTTAATTTTTTTGATTATTTTAATTATTTTAATTTTTAATTACTGTAAGCCAACTAATGTTTAAATACATCGATAATTTTTATAATCTCTGATACATAAAACGCAAAGGTATGAACTTTCATTTGTAAATACATCTCTTTTTCGTATATTTACGCTTTGAAGGAGTAAGACACCTGCTCCAAGACTAAATGTCAAAGTTTTAAGAATTGGGGTTTTTTCAAATTTTCCGTAATATTGTGTAGAAAATATGGGATGCTAGCAATTACTAGCAATATGTGTGTGTATGTGTTTATATGCGTATGTGTATGTATGTATGTGTATATACCATGTGAGTTTTTTGAGAGTTGTCATTCTTATTACAACCAAATTTATATGATAGAAATGGTACTGGAAAAGGTTCTTTTCTTGGATGTAATGGAAATATAACCAATCAGAACACTATCGGTTGAAATAGCCTCAAATACGAATGCATATTTTTACCGCCTAACTGATAAATTAAAGAAAAATTAAAAAATTAAACTTGTGTAAAAAAATTTCTTTTGCTCATTTCTGTTGTTAATTAATGCATTAGATCAGTTTTATCGAAAAATTAATATATAGTCTCATTTAAAAAATTCACTCAAAAAACTCACACTATATATATATATATATATATATATATATATATATATATATATATATATATATATATATATATATATATATATTACTGCATCTAACTGATCACTCAAAATAACAATGTTTCGAAATATATTTTTTTATAAAAAATGACACTTAAAATGTAAAATTCTCAGCCTCCTGGTATGTCTCCTCTCCATATTATGATTTAATGTTTTCTGAATGTATAAAAAAAATTTACACTGCAGTAGTAATCTATAATATTGGTACTTTTTTACTGTATAAATAATTTTTGAATTTTTTTATATTTTCTTTAAGAAATATTCTATTGAATTTTGTCTCCCGAACTTTGCATCATTCTCCTATCAAACAAAAACACTTAAAAAATATAAAAAAATTATATTCCGATTAAATCATCGTTTGTCATAGTAATTAACTCAAATATAATAAATAAAATAAAGTACATGTTTTATTTAATTTGGGGTTGTATCAATTAATTCAGTTAACATTTTAAGTGAGATCGTACTCGGTCCAGTCAATTTCTCAGTATCCTGGCCAGCATTTTCGTGAAAAATACTGTGGATATAAGAGATTTTTCAGTTGTATGAGTTGTAAATATGCTGGATTGGAATCGCGGACCTGTCTTTTTTTTTATAAAACGTTATTTAGCCGATTTTTAAAGAATATTGAAGAATCCTCAGTCTCCTGGTCTCAGTCTCCTGGCAGCTCCGAAAACGGGGATTTTATTTAAATAATATAAATAAATTAGGTAAATGTCATTAGAATACTGTAATAAATGACCCCGTATATTTTTTAACAAAAAATAAATTCCCATTTTTTTTTTTGTATAATACCTATATATTATATAACTAATATAACTACTGATACATATTATATACTACTAATATAATATATAATATGTATTAAACTGTAGTAAATGACTTCGAATATTTTTTAATAAATAATAAATTCCCAATTTTTTTTATTTATTATTTTTATTTTTATTTTTTTAAATTTCTTTTTTTTAATATTTACATATATACACTATATAACTACTAATATATATACTACTAATATAATATATAATATCTATTAAACAAATAATAAATTGTTTAATAATTAAAAATTTAATAATAAAAATAATAAAAATTGTTTAATAATAAAAATTAATAAATAGTTTAATAATTTAATAAATTGTGCTTAATAATAAAAATGAATATAAGAAATTCTCTTTTGTTAATTTTAGTTTTTTACTCATTTTTTCACTTTCTTGGATGTCTGGATGTCTCTTTTTTATAATGGCCATAAAATTTATAATTTTTAATATTTTGTCTGGCCACTTTGAAATAGTGTGAAAAATGTCATCAACTTGAAAAAAAACTACTTGCCAAAGCTTACGTATGAAAAAAATATCGGGCCGGAATTAAGTCCATTTTCTTCTTTCGTTTGGAGAACTACCCATATATATATATATGGAAATATATATGTATATATATATATATATATATATATATATATATATATATATATATATATATATATATATATGTGTGTGTGTGTGTATATGTGTATGTATAATATTTATTTATTTTAATTGTTTATAAACATACACACTTAAATATTTGTTAATTGTATGTATAATAATCCACTGATATATTGAATATTCCACTATTGGATAATCCACTGAATTGCCAGTATTTGGATATTATCATTATTAGGCTGATATATTTTGTTGTTTAATTATACTTCTCTATTGTGTACCTGTACTCCATTCGTATAATCTTTTTTGATTGAGAACAAATAAATTATTATTATTATTTTGAGATTAGCGAGATAAACGCGACTGCACTTCAACAACTCCCAGGCGGAGGAAAAAGTGTCCGTGCAGCGTACCAGGTCAGGTACTTCTAGGTCAGGTACTTCTAGGTCAGGTACGTAATGTCCGTCATACAGCATCCCCTTCCTGGTCTTCCCTACCGAATAAATCCCCGAACCTCGCTGCAAAACCATAACAGTGGGAGATTCGAGGGCAGGTCCAATGGATGTTCGAGGACCCGCTCTAAACGGGGCATGGGCGTTCAAAGGTGTTCATGAATGTAACTTTCGCCAACACCAAGGTACGTATAGGTCGCTCCTTCATCAAGATGTTCTATGATGCTTCCATCCACTAATTGGGCGTGTGAATCAAAATTCGGAACTACACCATGCTTACAGTGCACCACCGCGCATTTGTCCAGTCCGAACTCCATACCGATCGCGTGCGTGTATTCGTGTGTTAATTTTAGAGCGCAGTTGAGATGACTCTCTGACGAAGCATATAGTTTTAAGTCATCCATACAAAATAAATGTGTGACTTTATGCTCGCGATTTCCTACCGGGCCACACAAGTAGCTGGCTTCCTCTCTCAGGCTGATTGACAGGGGCAATAACGAGATGCAAAACAAAAGTGAGCTGAGGCTGTCTCCTTGGTATACGCCTCGTTTGTATGTCACCAACTCCGTTGACACAACGTGTTCACCGGATGTTATTGTGAACCTTGTTTTCCAGAGCGGCAACAGGTGTTCAATACATTTAATAATGTCGGGATGGACTCACAGACAATGGAGCCAATAGATAATGAGCTTATGTGGCGTTGTGTCAAATGCTTTTCGATAGTCCACCCAGGCCATGCTCAGGTTGCGTTTGTGCTGTCTAGCGTCCTGACCGATACATCTGTTGACCAGCAAGTTGTCTTTACAACCCGACATTCCTCTTTTTGAACCTCGTTGTTCATAGATCGAACTCCACACTAGTTCAATGGCCTTCAAGATGCGTTCATATAGAATGGATGTGAACGCTTTATACATAGTGTTCAGGCACGTTATCGGTCTGTAGTTCTGTGGTTGTGATAGGTCTCCTTTTTTCGGTATTAGGACCGTTCTTCCCTCAGCGAGCCACGATGGTATTGGCTCACAGTTAAATAACCAATTTGAAAATATACGGGCAAGGTGGCGGTGGGTACTAGTGAGCTTCTTCCACCAAAAATTTTATAATTTTTTTTTTTAAATTAAAATTGGGGTACTGTTGCCGGTGGATGGCGCGGCCAGCAGCACCCGGCGGCATCGCCAACTAAGGGCATGCGCCGCCAGACACGATAAAATAAATACAAGACGTAAAGACAGGGACACATAAATGCTATAGACAACGGACAAACATACACAAGTAAAATCCAGCGATGAGCCCTGCCATCCCAGGGCTTAAAAGGAGCGGACAGTTCTTGGTGACGGTACGATAAGTACTAGACAGAGCGTCCGGTCACCAAGGCTAATTTTATTATTATTAATATTATTTTATTTATTTTTTTTTTTCTTAAAACTGGGGTACTGCTGCCGGTGGATGGCGCGGTCAGCAGCACCCGGCGGCATCGCCACCCATGGGCATGCGCCGCCAAAACGAGGAAAAACGAAAAAACAACACATAAAGACAGGAACACATAAATGCAATAGACAAAGGACAAACATACACATAATAAAATTCAACGATGGACCCTGCCATCCCAGGGTTTCACAAAGAGTGGACAAGGTCTGAAAACCAACGATGAAACTCCGAGGTGTAAAGGGCCTCGGAGTGGAGAAAACTGACTAGAAAACACTCAAAAAATTTATCAGACAATATTAAAAAAAAATCTTATTACGTCACTGGGGAACCACAGGCCGACCATTGACGCAATAAGTAGTTACAAACAATACCGCTGAAGGGCCACAGCAGCAAGCCCACAGCGGCACAACAAAATATCACAGATAAGGATAAAAAAAAAGTGATGTACCACCTTCGATGGAAAAGGCCCTCAGTGGTACATCATTAAAACAAAACAGATTAAAAGCAATCTTATTAAAAAACGAAAACAATAATATCACATATTTCGGAAACTTTATAGCTCTGCGACACGATTCCGGTCTCCATAGTCTAGACAATTCCAAAATGGCTTCGCCAACACCTAGGAACTCACACGTGTAGGGACAGTGACATCTGATTACTGAGCAACATGTACTGTTCTGTCAGATAGCTGATTACTGGGTACATGTGCCGTTCTGTCAGATGTCGGGGTCAACCCACACCGGAGACCGGTACGATGACTAGGCCACGTTCGTCCGAGTCGAGGCTACAGAGAACGGGACAGTGCCACAGAGTATCACAGAACGACAATCTGACCTATGTTCGTATTACTTCGACGGGGCGGAAGCCGCCACATCGACGCCCACGAACGCATCCGTACGAGGGACGACGATGTCTCCTTACTGAGCGAGCTCGCTCAGGCCGTTCAGGCAGACGTCGACTCGTACGTGTGGCCGATGAGAACGAGTGCGTCGGGAGCCGCATTCCTACCCATCGAAACAACAAGAACAAGGCCAGGGAAACATCACAGAACGAGCAGATTAAAAAATACCACCTCAGGCATGAGAACCCAAGGTGGCATAACAACTATCACAGGTATTAGATCACAATTTTTACATAAATCACAGACGCTATATATCACCTTTTCGACACATCCGAACGGTATCGTCGTACTCCGAAGATCACGCCCACTGGAGTATGCAGCACCGGCGACGCGTTGAATTCCGGTGAAGGTACAAGTAAAGAACTCCGGCTGACGCAGGTATAACACCCACTCGGGGGATACGACGTCGTCCCCTCCACACGATCATCCTTGTCGAAACACGGTACCAGAGCCTCGCCAGCCTGCTAGCCGAAGCTAACAGTTGCCCGCCGGGCA
Organism: Brachynemurus nebulosus; assembly: GCA_035578155.1. Classification (NCBI taxonomy): domain Eukaryota; kingdom Metazoa; phylum Arthropoda; class Insecta; order Neuroptera; family Myrmeleontidae; genus Brachynemurus; species Brachynemurus nebulosus. Next base: position 72,171,951 of record JAPWDM010000001.1, on the reverse strand, counting down.
CGAACGGGGACGTGAAGGTTGGATTTTAGCCCAGCAAATTATTATTATTATTATAGACTTTTACGCCAACCTGGCGCTCACTACTCAGTAGGACAGTACTGGGTAACATTCACCTATACCGGCATTATGCAAGGTATTAGGCTCTGTGGAAGGGTAATGTGCCAAACCAATCCGTAAAAGTACCGTAGTACATTCACGGACGGGTTTGTCACATCACTCCTTATATTGTTGTTGTTGTTGCTTGAAACGAGGTGTTATGCGTCTATTTTGGTGTATACTGGTTCGTACGACGAGACTTTTGTGGGAGCGTAGATGTTGGCTCAATGACAGAGGGCTGTGAAAGCCTAGTTCGTTTTCGTGTCCTCAGATGGTAGGTAGGAGTAGGGACAGAGGGAAGGGAAAGGACTGTTTGTGTTTGTGTGTGTGTTTGTGTATGTGTGTGGATGTGTCTTTCTATTTTATTTTATATTATTATTATTATTATTATTATTATTATTATTATTATTATTATTATAGTCTATTGTTAAGATAAATTTTCTATTGTTAGACGTATTTAGCTTACAGTGGTGTTTATTAGCACAAATATCTTCAATTTCAATAATCTTTATGAAAAATCTTGCATTTTAGGTAAAGTAAACTGTCAGATTAACAATTATTCAGATTCCATCCTACGGTACCCTATAATTCTTTAATATAATTTGAGAAAATTAATTGTCTACCTCATGTCTAGTAGTAATAGATAGATGACGTAGTAATTTTTTCAGTTTTTAGTTATGTTTACTTCATGTTATGACAAATGCATATAAAACTATTACAAAAATTTGGCCCAGAAACAAGTCAGGCTCGTAACGTATTACTCTTCTGTAGCTTTCAACTAAAATTGGTAAATAAATAAATAATAATAGATAAAATTTATTTTTCCTAATTTATTTCTAATTTGACAACAGGCAAAATTTTATAACGATAGATACAATTTTATTGACGTATCAACATTTGTAATATTGGGTTTCTTGAAAATCAATTATCTTTTGAAAACGAAAATTTACGAATAAAATGGAATACAAAATAAGTAGAGTGCTTTCCTACTTGAAAAAAATCATTAGGAGTTTGATGACATTATATTGCATGAAGTAGGTCAACCAGTGAATAAATTTACTTAAGATAAATTTTGAAAAGTCTCATTTCAAAAGCAAAGTTATATTATTCTTAATTTAATTGAAATTAATAAGAACATTTTTCAGTCACCTTATGGATAATAAAACAATATTTTAGTATTTCACGGAAAGAAATTTCTTAACGATTTAATTAAGTTTAAATAAGTTTTATACCAATAATATGAATAAAAGCTTGATACCAACTTTTACGTACGTATATTTATATATAGTAATTAATATTCCTCCTTAAATTTTAATAAACTTTATGATTTGAAAATGTTCAAAATTATTGAGATTTTATTTAAAAAAAAAAGGAAGAAAAATATTATTGTAGCTAGACTGTACTGGTTGGTAAGTCGAAAATAAAATTCATTAATTAATAAAGTTAATGTGTATTGTAACCTGTTCAAGTGCACATGTATTTTTTTAGTTGGTAAATGTACTAAAGTTAAACTTTCTTAACTAGGACAACGTTTGCCGTCTATTCGCAAATGATACTTCTCGTTCTTTTACAATATTTAATTAAATATTAAAAAGATTTCGTGCTACAGTTTATAATATCAATTACCATTTGTTAAATATTAGAAAGATTATTTCACTTGGTAACTCTCGCAAATCATAAACTTTTAAACATAGTTTCATCGCAGAGTATTTTCTACTCTAAATGATTTATGTTATGATTCAATTAATCACATTTTAAAAACTATGTGCAAGGCGTGGCGGTCGCTCAGAAATTATTTTTGGGAAAATTAAAATATACTAACTGTTTGCATAATAATTATTTTGATAACAATTGATTGGATTATATTTTATATGTAATCTGGTGTGTAGGCATGCATATACAATGATTGATTTTGAATAATATTTGACAATAATTTTTTTTTATTTAGTTAACTGTTGTCGCATCAGTTAGTGAAGTTCTGACCCCGAGTTGGTCTTGTGATTAGCAACTAAGCTTCTTATCTGATAGACTGTGAGCTCGCATCCAGTTGAGAACTATCATCCTACATCAATCACAATACTTCACATTTCATTTACAATTATCATACTAATGCAATCAAAAACTATAGTAATTTTTCAAAAACGGTGCATATGACCTAAGCTGTTGCGTACCAAATAAATAAAAAAACGCCGTGAGCAGCGGGGACCCATCACGGAAGTCGAATTTTTCCCTTCATCTTCGGTATTGAATGTCTACAAGCGAAATGCGATTGAAATTCTACAAGCGATTTGTCATTTTGGCGGTTTCAAAACTGATGATGAGTGTCCGGCTGATCGGGGCTTTAAAAAAAGGTTTTAAGTTTTTAAGGGTTGAATCTCAGTAAATTTCAATTTTGTGCCGATAGCAGTTAGCAGGAAAAAGCCAACACAATTCGTACGAGGGCATTCCTACCCATGCTTATCCGTCAATTGCCTTTGTGTTTTATTTTTAAATATTAAAAAGGACCTTCAATAGTAAACTGGAAGGCCTTTATGAAGATATTTTTTCTTTCCAAAAAAATCCAAAATTTCTATTTTATAAATAATAAAAATCCAAAATCCTTACTTTATAAATAAACAGTGTCTTTAACAATATTTTTAAATTACTTAATATTTGTGTATTGCATTTGTTAGGAAAGTAAGTTCATTTTTTTTTTAATTTTTAAAGTTACTATACGCCTACTTGTATTATAGTATAAAAATAAAGCATTTTAAATACATTTAACAATACATTGAATTCCGATGTAAAAATGCGAGAAGTGGGGGCAAAGTAATGTGGATCCCCTAAAAGGCACTAATTGGATACTAACTCAATACATGTACAAAATTTCAGCCCTCTACGTTTACTCAGAGAGTCTCTAGGCGTGTTAAAAAAACAGCAAGAAAAATTAAGGAAATATTGGCATAAAAATTGGCGTAAAACTATTGGTGACTAAATCAGAGGGACTAATAAAGCTTATATTAAACAATTATAACCAATTTATGATAAATAGTTCGTTATCGATAATTTTCGATAACGAAAAGTCGGTTTTAACAGTCGCAATATATTTGGAATACCTACAATTTGCTTCGCTTACGTCTTCCAAAAATTTCGTTATTTTTGAGCTACGATGCACCCTTTATGAGATGTTTACGATTTAAGTTTTCAATAATTTTTTATGATGGACCGACTTCGGAGCTAACGAATGCTCAATTCCATTCTATTTTAATCGACATAAATACGCATTCCATACAAATGTGAATGTAAGTATGTAATTTAAATTTCGTGGCGTTATTTCTTTTAAATTTTTTTATATTTTAAGGCCTAGCACCACATCTCAATAAAAATTTGAAAAATTACTAAACAAATATTTGAAGACGGAAGCTCTCGATAAAAGAAACTTACATCAATAGAACTATTTATACGACTATACGAACCATACATAACTATAGGAAAACTACAAAGAATTATCCGACATACCAAAAATATAATCAACAGAAGAAATAATTTTTTGATGATAAGATTCAAAATGCTGCTAATAAATCGAAACAGAAATGGAAAATTGTAAATTTATTACGTCATAATGGTAACTCAAAAGATCGGCATTGTAGTATAAATTGTCTCAAGTTAGCCAATAATATCTGGACAGATCCTGCCATTATAGCTGGTTGTGTTTTGGCTGGATCTAGGACGCCCACAGCCCGCCAGAAATATCGTAGAGGGAAATTTGATATGTTGATAGAGTCCGCACCTAGTGTGTGCCTTTTGGAGGTTGTAATATTTTACCCCTACCCCCCTCATTTTAAAGCTACAATTTCATGCTTTTTTGACGTTTAAGAAGTTTGTACCACTCGCACAGGTCACCCAAATAAACCTAGAGAGCTGAAATTTAGTATTCAGAATGAGTTAATATCAAGGGTGTGCCTTTTGGGGGTCTTAACTTTTGACCCTTACCGCCACGATTTTCATGCCAATTTTTCCATGATTTTTTTCTTTTTTTTCTAATACCCCTAGAGACTCTCTGAGTAAAACTAGAGGGCTGAAAGAACCCCTCCGAATAAGATAGTTGAATCTGTCTAAGGTCCAACCTGGGTCGGGAGTGCCATGATAGGGTTCGCCCTTGCATATGTATTCCATAGTTGCAATATTAGGTCAAGGTAGCTTTGCGTTTTCGACTTGTACCAAAATGTTCAATTTTGGACTTTTCCCGATTTTCCACTTTCCTTCACCCCAACTGCATAAGTATTATACAGGGTTTTAGTGAATAAGTGCGAAATCTTTTAATGAGCGACTGCTAGGTTTTTTATGTAAAAAAATTCGTATAAACTCTTGTCCGAAAACGCTTTGCTGACAAGATTCAGAGTGGTCAGTTTCTCGTCTTTTTTAAAAATTTTCTTAAATATTTCAAAAACGTTTTGAGATATTCACACAAAATTTGGGACACGCTACGACAGGATAAATACTCCTATTCTAAAGTAGACAGAATATTTCCACTCAAACCAGTCCGTACGGCCGTATGATGATATATTTATGAAGAAAAAAAGGCACGCCAATGATTTCTTCCAACTCGAAAATGTTTTTTTTAAATGTTCTATAAATTGCTGACAAAAATGACCTCTTTGTATTTTGTCGTTCATGTAGCCCTTTTCGAGATAAATAATAATTTCCAATTACTGTTCTTACCACAAAACCGGTTTAGGTTCTCATATTAACTGCTGAGGTAATTTTATGAAAAAGTCTTACCAATAAAAAGGTGAAGACGCTTCATTTCTACAGTATGACCACATAATTTGTTTCTAATTTAATACAGAAAAATATTTTTAAAAATTACAGTGAAATGACCAATTACAATTCGTACAAACCAATACTCAGCTAAGAAATGCGGCTTCCTGGACGCGATAGTTAAAGCTGCAACATTTTTGAACTTATAACATTTGTTCCACATTTGTAAGTAATTCCATGTTGTAATTCCGCATTTCGTTCCTTGTATGGATTAGTGATAATTCATATAAACATTCAAATAAAAACATAATGAGATATCTGTTTTAAAATATTTGATACATTTTATAATATAATATTTTGTTCCAGGATAAAACTAACTAAATTTTATTATTACTAATGTTCTTTCGTTAAATAATATATAGGGACAAGTTCCTCTCTACAACGACCTAAAATAATAAAACTGGGGGCGATTGTCCGGATACCCCGTAGAACACGATTCTGTAGAAAAAAATGTCTGATATATATATATATATATATATATATATATATATATATATATATATATATATATATATATATATATATATATATATATATATATATATATATATATGTCCAGTGTATAGTTTGGGAACACTATATTTTTTTGGTAGGAAATCGTGCACCAATGTTCTAGCTTCACCATATAACTTAAGAAAATGACTTTCTTTCAGAACTTTCTAAGAAAAAGCGAATTTTCAACATAACGTATAAAATGGGGATTTTCAGTGTAATGTTTTATTTAAGGACATGTCCCCATATTATACGTTATAACAGATGTCCTCATAATATGCGGTAGAATGTTACTATGTTTATATATGCAACGTATACTTTGAGAACAAAGGAATCATACGCAATAGATATTTTGGGGACATAGAAGGTTGGAGTGTTGATATAATGTTGAAATTGAGGACATTTTTTAATGTATACTGTATAGTTCGGGAACATTTAATTCTAACTTCTACTAATTAATGTGATAATCTTTTGTAATTTCATTGAATTAAAAAAACTATGACATTTATCCCATTGACATTTATTGAATAATAATTAATTATAATTAATGTATTCAAATCATCCACTTTGTACTCGATGCATTGATATTCCTTTTCTCTAAGCATTGACGTTTGAATATGGAACGTTTATTATCCTTTGAAATAATCAGATTGGGTAGCGAGATAAGCATTGATAACTTTATGTGTAACCATTCTTCTTTGTCATAAATAAAAGACTAAGATTTGTGACATTTTAATATTGTGGAAACGGCCTCATTCTATACGATGAAACGCACGCAGTATACGTACGCTAAGTATACATTGAGAACAAGAATCATACGCAGTAAATATTTTAGGGACAGCGAAGGTTGAAATATTGATATAATATTGAGACTGAGGACATCTTTAGTAGTATATTATATAGTTTGCAGACATTCATCTAAACTTTTACAAGATAATTCTCTAATCTTCTTCTTATTTCATTAAGAAACGTAAAACTTAAGATGATAAAAGCCTTAATCATGGCATTCGTAGCATGCGACGATCGGGAAATAAATAAAATAAAAAAGTCGTAACAAGTTAACTTCCATTATGTCTTCAAATAATACTTACGTTGTACAAAGGTGTATTTCTTTCTTCAATCTTTTTATTCAAAACATAAGATATACTGACTGCCTATATAACTGGTGATTTTCTCGGTATCAAAAGTGTTTAAAAACGACTTAAGATTATTAACGTTTTCTGTACTGATAATTCTGATAATAAATAAAAATACTTATCCAAAGCAAAAATTAATATGCTTTATTAAGTAACTACTAACTGATCATTAGTGCCAATTCATCTGAGTGGCTTGATTGGCACTGAATATCAGTTAATAATTACTAAAGGGCATAGCCGGGTAAGATAGGGAAAACGGCCCTTGACGCAAAATTGATTGTTTTTATAGAAAATAATACTTCTTAGCCCCAGATACATTCCTGCCAAATTTCAACCCTCCAAGGCTAATAGTTTATGAATACACAAACAGACAAAAATTTTCAAAAAAAATTTTTTTTAACGAAATTACTGAACCGATTTATTTGAGTTTAATATATATTGTGTACCCACCCTAGACGAAGTAATAAAAAAAAAATTAACGTTATATCCCTTTATTATACTAATATTTTTAAATTTTTAAATTTAAGAAAATTTTTTTTTGGCACTTAGGCGTTAGCGACACCCACCATTTTTTGTTCAATAATTTGCCTCTTAGTACTCTATAACATATATTTTTATGGAAAAATTTTAGTTGGTAGAACATAGTAATATTTCAATACAAATGCATGCCATGTTCGGTACTAAATATATTACTTATGTATAAAAAGGACTATAAAGTAAAATATCTACCCTATTTCTAAAATAATATAATTACATACGTTCATAACTACGATAAACTCGTTTAAATTTACAAATGTCCAACACTATCCGCCGTTTGTCTTTTTTTATCAATAAAACAAAATAGACATTGATTTCTCTTTCGTTAGAGTTTTTTCCTTTGTAACACGTCAAGTGAAACTTTGTTAGCTCATATACCACGTCTTACGATGTCAACAATTTCATACAATGTTGATTAGCTGTCAAAATAGTATACCAGTTGGTCATTTCGTTATAATTCCCCATAACCCGTGATCGTGTTAACAAAATAAGACATACGGCAGATAAAGCTAGACGTTTGTCTAAGCTTGTTTGTCGTAGTTATGAACGTATGTAATTTTATTACAGAAAAAATAAACTTTCTGCACCTCCTTAAGAAGTGCAACAAAAACATCAAGTGAGAGGGACGAGCTACATATTGCGCACAATTGTACACTACTTTCTTCAAGTTAGTTATATGTACAAGCAATAACTACAACAGGTTTTAGCCGGATTGTTGTTATTACTATACATAGTGGAAGTTTTTGTTCCATTTTATTAAGTTAATGTTTATTATTATTAAAGCAATATAACATATAAGACGTATTATTGTTATTATTAATATCTTTATTTGAATAAAGTTTCTAAAACTTATAATTTTTGTTGAGTTAGATATAATTTTAATTAGTATATATGCTGAGATAATTTTATTGATTTTATTCAAATATTCATATTCATGGTAAAATTAACCTTGAAAATTATTTTTTAGCAAGTTAAAACATATTTTTTATAACAACTCAAAATATATATTTTTTTAGACCGTCACAGGAACTCCAAGAACTGCAACTCAGGGGGGAAGAGAACATTTTATTGCACTGCTTAGAGTTCTACTATGTTTTAGAAATAAGGCAGATGCTTTACTTTATGGTCCTTTTTATACATAAGTAATATATGTAGTACCGAACATGGCATGCATTTGTATTGAAATATTACTATGTTCTACCAACAAAAATTTTTCCATAAAAATATACGTTATAGAGTACTAAGAGACAAATTATTGAACAAAAAATGGTGGGTGTCGCTAAAGCGTAAATGCCAAAAAAAAATTTTCTTAAAATTAAAAATTTTAAAATAATAGTATAATAAAGGGATATAACGTTAATTTTTTTTTTTATTACTTCGCCTAAGGTGGGTACACAATATATATTAAACTCAAAAAATCGGCTCAGAAATTTCGTCAAAAAAAATTTTTTTTGAAAATTTTTGTCTGTTTGTGTATTCATAAACTATTAGCCTCGGAGGGTTGAAATTTGGCAGGAATGTATCTGGGACTAAGAAGTATTATTTCCTATAAAAACAATCAATTTTGCGTCAAGGGCCGTTTTCCCTATCTGGCTATGTCCTTTCAATTGAAGTCACTGAAAAAATTAAGACGGAAAAAATGACAAAAAGATGAGAAAAATATTAGTTCTTTAATATTTTTCTACTTGAAAAAAAATTTTTTTTTGGCCATGTTTTATATATCACCGCGTTTGTAATGAATCACAGAACGAAATAAAAGCAAAAAACGAGATTCGAAAAAATTAGTTTATTAGTCGTTTCTGGCGTGAACTCCCCCCTTAATGTGACCATCAAAATATATATGCAATATATGTATTTAATGACAGTTTGAGGACAGTTCTCATGAGTATTCGCTAATTGAAACCAATTTAAAAATTGTAAAAAGAGTTTTCCCTATGACTTTGAATTTTTATAATAATTTATAAGTAAAATTTTATTTTGCTTACTGTGTAACATAAAATGCAAATGTTCATGATGTTGATTAAAATTCCTGGTGGACGTCAAAGAGATATATATCAGAGAGTTTGAGGACACCATGAGATACGCAATGTTTAGTTCGGAGACTTTTGAAAATTATTTTTATAAATTTTACGCTGCAGTGTATAAACAATACTACTTTTTAATTTCAATATTAATTGTAAAGTTTATATAATATTTTGATAATACAATTTCGAACTCTGTAGAAAAGATTCCTAATGTGACGAACAGAATTTATAAGTATTTAATGATAGCTTGAGGACAGTTCTCATGCGCATTCGCTAATTGAATCCAATTTAAAAATTGTAAAAAGAGTTCTCTCTATGACTTTGAATCTATATAATAATTTATAAATAACATTTTATTTTGCTTACTGTGTAACATAAAATACAAATGTTCATGATGTTGATTAAAATTCCTAATGGACGTCAAAGAGATATTTAACAGAGAGTTTGAGGACACCATGAGATACGCAATGTTTAGTTCGGGGACTTTTGAAAATTATTTTTATAAATTTTTCGCCGCAGTGTATAAAAAATAATACTTTTTAATTTCAATATTAATTGTAAGGTTTACATAATATTTTGATAATACACTTTCGAACTCAGTAGAAAAGATTCTTAATGTGACGAACAGAATATATATGTATTTAATGATAGTTTGAGGACAGTTCTCATGCGTATTCGCTAATTGAATCCAATTTAAAAATTGTACAAATAGTATTCCCTATGACTTTGAATCTTTATAATAATACTTTATTAGGTATTTTTTATTTGTAGCATTTTATTTGACGTTCGCAGTTTTTAGTTCGGGGACTTTTGAGAATTATTTTTATAAATTGTTTTTATACAAATTGTTGGCTAAACTGAAATTTTAATTCGAGTTCCTCAATTTTTCGTGACTCACGAATTATTCACGTCGACAAATTACACTACGTTTTCTCTTATGCCTTATAATTCGTGTATTAGTTGTCACAGCATTGTATCTGCTAACCAACCGTCAAGAATGTTGAGCATTCATACTTTTTAAAAAGTTTTATTAACCTAAATTTTTTAATCGATGGTCGGAGTTTAATTCGTTAGTTTACACGGTGTTATATATGGGTTAGTACGAGGACATTTAATTTTAGAAAACTCACAATGCCATCTGTGCTTTTGTATACGAATTACTTTATATACAATTTCGGAAAGTCCTCATACTATACAATAAATTGAAGAATATTTTGGAGACTGCCCTCATATTCTAGAAATGTCCTCAAAAACTCCTATATATGAAAATTCTGTTCCCATACTATCCGCTGGACACATATATATATATATATATATATATATATATATATATATATATATATATATATATATATATATATATGATATTTTTATTATACATATATATATATATATATATACATATATATATATATATATATATATATATATATATATATATATATATATATATATATATATATATATATATATATATATATATATATATGTTCCCGCTACCTTTTAATATGTGTAGGGGCCCCCTATGGAAGTTAAAAGCTGAAATTTGGTAAGTGGGGCTCTTCCGATACACCTCATACACGGAGAAAAAAATCATATAATTTTTGTAGATAAAATTTCAGAAAAATTACCATGCTCTCTTATAATGCGTGCGCGATCGATGACCAAAATAAAAAATATGTGCTAGCATGGTAAAATTTAATGTGCTAACACAACTTTTATCACACTCTTATGCACATATGTTATAGTTTAATTCTTGTTGTCGTAGTCTTTCATTTGCGAATCTGACCCGCAACCTTATGTTGCTTGGGCGGTACCTGTAAAAACTTCGAACCTGTAAGAACTTTATGATGGATACAAAAATGATTGCCAACAATATATTTTAATACTAAAGATAGTGAAGTAACAAAATGATGAATTAAACGGTGACATCCCCGTCCTCCAACACAGTGTAATGAATACTGCTTGCTGCTTGTAACACAGTCTAATGGATCAAGGTGCTTGGTCCAACCCGTAAGACCAAGTTGGTCGTCCAAACCTATGATTGGCTATGTGATTTGCTATGAGTGAGGTACATTTCAACAGCGTTCACAACAAACACAACCTTCTTTCTATTTTTTCCTTTCTACTATTAGCAGATAGCATTTCAAATATTATAATACAGCATGGTAATTTTTGTAAGAAAAACAATTAAAAAATATTTTTTTGTCGGCAATGAAACTTTTTACTGTCCTGTTTTACAAATTTTACGGAACTAATATTACGGAAACAATATTCTATCCTTTAAATTTTCTATGATTAATTATAATTTTTATATTTTTACCCTACAAAATTGAATATGTTCGCCTATTACACGTCGATTGCAGTGCTGAGCACAGTAATTTTTATATGAATTTTCTCTCCGTGTACTATCAAAGTGGGGTTAAATTTTGGGCAAATTTTGGATCCGACCCAACTTTTATGGGGGTGGTGGGAGACAAAAAAACAATAAAACTTTTTCAAAGGAGTTGGAAATAATATTTCGGTCAATTACCTACAATATATCCAAAATTCAGCTTCCTAGGATGATTTGGAGGGATTACAGGGGGAAAAAAGGATTTTGGCTGAATCTAACGCGCCCACAGTCTCCCAGAATTAACTTAAAGGGTTGAAATTTGGCATGTTGATAGAGTTCGTACCTAGGGTCTGCTTTTTGAAGGCTTTAATATTCTACCCCCAACGCCGCCATTTTTAAGCTACAATTTCACGCTTTTTTGACGTTTTCGAAGTTTGTACCACTCGCAAAGGTCACCCAAATAAACCTAGAGGGATGAAATTTTGTACTCAGATTGAGTTAGTATCAAGGAGGCCTTTTGGGGGTGCCATTTTTATACCAAAAAGAACGTGATTTTTCTTCTTTTTTAACAGTTTTGTTCGGGTTAAAATGTCCCCAATATACCTAGAGGGCTGAAATTTTGTGTACAGGTTAAAGTAGTAGCCAGCCACTGCTGTTTGGAGGTTTCAACTTTTAACCCTTACCTCCACGATTTTTATGCCAATATTTCCTTGATTTTCTTGCTTTTATTCTAACACGTCTAGAGACTCTCTAAGGAAACCTAGAGGGCTGAAATTTTGTACGTGTATTGAGTTAGTATCCAGCTAGTGCCTTTTAGAAAGTCTACATTACTTTTCCCCTCATTTCTCCCATTGTTACATCGGAATTCAATGGTATTGTTAAATGGGTTTTAAATGCATTATTTCTATTCTAATACAAGTAGGCGAACAGTAATTTTTAAAATTTAAAAAAAATGAAGTTACTTTTATAACAAATGCAATACACATAATTAAGTAATTTAAAAATGTTATTAAAGTCACTGTTTATTTATAAAGTAGGAATTTTGGATTTTTATTATTTATAAAATAGAAATTTTGGATTTTTTTGGAAAGAAAAAGTATCTTCATAAAAGCCTTCCAGTTTACTATTTAAGTTCCTTTTTTAATATTTAAAAATAGAATACAAAGGCAATTGGCGGATAAGTATGGGTAGGAATGCCCACGTACGAATTCTGTTGGCTTTTTTCCTGCTAACTGCTATCGGCACCAATACGAATTTTACTGAGATTCAGCCCTTAAAAACTTAAAACCTTTTTTTAAAGCCCCGATCAACCGGACACTCATCATCAGTTTTGAAACCACCAAAATGACAAATCGCTTGTAGTCTTGCAATTACATTTCGCTTGTAGACATTCATCAATACCGAAGATGAAGGGAAAAATTAGGCTTTCGTGGTGGGACGCCGCTGCTCACGGCGTTTTTTTTAATTTAGTAAAGCTGGTCTTAAAGAATTTTCCAAGATTGGAACGTCCCAACATGTATCTTGACAATTGAATCTAAACTGCCCACTGAATTAACATACAGCTAAACCATTTTTTATACGGTCTTTTTTTGTGCGACTTTTTTATGCGATTTTTTTATGAAGTTTTTAAAAATAATGGCCATTAAATTGCATAATATAAATCAAAGTCAAGAGACAGTAAGAAACTTAAGAAAAATTTACTATAATAATTTTCTTTGATAAAATTACTTTTTAATGGTTTTTAAGCATGTAATCAATACACTGCATAAGAATATGTTACTGCATTGTTAATGTAAGTTTTTTTTTACAGACGTATTTTTCACATATTTTTATAATATTATAAAGGTGAAATAAAATGTTCCCGTGTGTAAAGTAATGTTTTATCTTGTTTAGAAAAGCAACTTCTAAGGAAATCGTGAGGTTTCGAGCGTTTTGAGTTATGTATTTTTGATGAAACTTTTCTTATGCGGTCCCGATCCACCACATCATAAAAAAAGTTTTTTTTTACAATCTGAACCGAACTAACTTTTTATCTATTTATTTATGATGTTTTTAAATATGGGTGTGGCTATTTATACATACAGTATGTATACGCAATTGGCTATTTATACATACAGTATGTACATATATGAAATATTTTGTTTAAACATGTAGTATGTATACGCAGTTGACTACTTATTCAGAATTACCGTAATTTCTGACGTATAATGCGCACATTGAGCACCAAAAATATCGTCCAAATTTTGTGGTGCGCGTATTAAAATGGACTTTTCCACTGGTGACAGTAAAATAACTTATAATAACAAATTTATTGGTTCTAATAATAACGAAATTCTCGCGTACCACCGATTGAATTTTGTGTAATCTTTTTAGCTTAAGAACGGATTTTTGGCGAAGCGAACCGAAAGTTGCATATCTGAGGACTAAAAAAAGGTTTCCTTTATTATGGTAATAAAAAATTAGAGGCAGATTCTTATAGAATTTGATCAGTGGAACAAAAAGGGAAGAACAAATTTTTTCGATATCCTGTTTAGTTTTCGAGATAATATGTGTTGTATTTCTAAAACTTACTATAATGAGATAATGGATTGCATATTACACACGACCACAAAAACATATACGAAGTATCAATTTTTATAAATATAAATTCATTTTTAAATATAATTTTTGAATGGTATATCTTGGTTTTTATTCACAGAAATAAATGAAAAATGAACGGGGCATCACCAATGAAACCTCACTCTTAGGCAAAGGGTAATTATTATTTACAAATGGGCCTCGGCGTGTAATCACTTCAAAATTATTTAATTACCCTTTGCCTGAAAATGAGGTTTCAATGATGTTGTCCGGTCCATTTTTCACTTACTTCTATCAATACACGCCGTAATATAGCTACCGTAATTGTCTATCCAATACAGTAAGTTTTACAAATTTGACACGTAATATCACGAAAACTAAGCAAAATATCGAAAAACTTCATTCTTTCTTTTTTGTGCTACTCACTAAGTTCCATAAGAATCGATCTTTAATTTTTGTTACTATGGTAACGGAAAACATCTTTTAGTAACCCCTACGGTTGAAATTCGAAGGGTTGAAAAATACACTTCCGGTCCTCGTCTCCAAAAATCCGTTTAGGGGATAACTTCTTTAATCCAAAAATATTATGTAAGAAAATAATTCAGCTCAATCGGAGGTATTCGGTTATTATAATGGTGTAGTTATTAAAAAAAATATTAATTATAATAATTGCGCATTCAATCAGTATGTATAAGTAGCCCTGCGTATACAGTTTAGCTTTAGGTACATAACTACATACACCAGAATTTCGTAAAGTGTGACATAGTCCGGACACACATGAAATGCTCACTTATCGAGGCACACATTGGCGGCTCACAAAAATCTATATTATAAAAATGTCATTTAATTAGAATTAGTGTTGGCATTACTTTAGTTTATTATTAGTTAACTAAACTTTGTAGTCGACTAATTTACTCATTATTGAAACGAATATGTTGTAGAACAGTAAAAAATAAGCGACACGTATATTTTATACCTGTGCAAAAACGGTTGGAAAGAGTGAAATCGCACCTCAAAAATTAGGGTAAAAATTGAATTTTTCAAATATGTATCTGGAAAACTGTGAGAGATAGATATAGCACAAGTATAAACTGACGATGTTGCTTTCTTAAAAAGCTATCTACTAATATGCCAATATGCGAACATTATCACGATAAGTACTTCCGAATTTGGATTATCTAAATGATTAATGAAAATGACTTTATTATGTTTGCTTTTAAATCATAGTTTGCTTTGTCATCATCGAAAACTTTATCGTAAATATCTCGTAAACGGAGCGTCATAGCGAAAAAAACGAAATTTTTGAAGGCTTAAACGAAGCAAGTTGTGGGTATTCCAAACATATTGCGACTGTCAAAACCTAATTTTCGTCATCGAAAATTATCGATACCGAGTTAGGTACCATAAATTGGTTATAACTGGTCACTTTAGGCTCCATTAGTGTCATTGAGTTAGTTAGCACTAGAAAATTTTTAAAAAAATTAGTTTTCGTTACTTTTCGTAATTGAGCAATTCCATGTATAAGTCGACCACCCAAAAATGGTATGTTCGCCAAATTTATTTTCCCTTTGTATATAATAAGTTTAAGATGTGTTGAGCTATTAACTCGAATATTATTGAATTATCTTTTATTTTGTCGAAGTTATAATTATTCAAAGTTGCATTCAAGGTCACAAAATGGGGATTCCCCAAAATATTTTATCAAGTTTTTCAGAGTCTAAGAACAAATGAAAAATGATTACATGTGCCATTGAATGTACTTTACATACACTTTCAATCAGACCGATTTCCGTCCCAATATATGCACATATATTGAAGTAATCGCAACTTTTATTTTTTTCTTTAATCGCTTATACTGAAAATACCTTATCTTCGATTTTCGATTTTCTTTTTTTAAATGAAAGTACTCAGTCTTCTCTATAACACGGTACTCGATTTTCTTGGTTTTTTTGAGCTTTACGGATTTTACGAGGCTTAGTTTTAAAAAATACATGATTTTTTAAATAAATGATAAAATAAAGTATTAATTATGATATTAGCGCACTTTTGATTTTCAATTTTCTTTTTTCAAATGAAAGCACTCAGTCCCCTCTACAACGTGGTACTCGATTTTCTTGGTTTTTTTGAGTCTTACGGATTGTACGGGGCTTAGTTTTAAAAAATACGTGAATTTTTTACCTAAATGATAAAATAAAATATTATAGTTATAATATTACCTCACCTTGGAGTTTTGATTTTCTTTTTCTAATGAAGTACTCAGTTCCCACTATAACGTGGGAATTGTTTATAATTGGTCCATAAATTGTTTATAATTGGTCACTTTAGGCTCCATTAGTGTCATTGAGATTCTTAGCAATAGAAAATTAAAAAAAGACCTTCCTTGATGACCATTACTCCAAAATATCCTTAAAAATTATACTTCTAGTGTCATCAAACCCCAACTTAAAAAAAAGAGTTTTCGTTACTTTTCATAATTGTAAACTTTCAATCGTAAATATCTCGTAAACGGTGCGTCGCAGCGAAAAAAGAACGAAATTTTTGTAGGCTTAAGCGAAGCAAGTTGTGGGTATTCCGAACAGATTGCGACTATTAGAATGTGGTTTTAATTATCGAAAAATATCGATATCGAAAATAACGATATTTCACTTAGTAAAGATAAACGAAATTGAATGTTATATTAATGAATATAAGTGGCGACTTTTAGAAAACTAGCAAAGATGTCGAAAAACCAACTTCATCATCGAATTCATCAGCGTAAAAGACGCCAAATAGTGGAAGCTGACAAAAATTCTAGAATATTCTACTCGTCAACTAGCAGAGATATCAAAAAACAGACTTCACCATTGAATTACTGGTTACTAAAAGTTAGATTAAGCAGCGCAATTTGACAGAAATTCTAGAATATTCTATTCGTCAACTAACAAAGATATCGAAAAACCGGTTGCTCCATTTAATTGGTCATCGAAAATGAGACCAAGTACCTCATTTTGGTAAATGTTCTAGAATATTCTATTCGTCAATCAGCAAAGAAGAAAATATTTGAAAACATTTGATAACTTTTGCTGGTTAGCTTCTTTATCGATGGTCAGTTCAATAAAGAAATCAATTTTTCGCTTTGTTTACGAAGAGATATATTAGAACGTTTGTTAAAATGGGATATTTGGTTTACATTAGTTTAATTTCAGTTGGGCAGTTAAATGGTGCAACAAGTGTTTCAACATCTTTGGTAGTTGACAAATAGAATATTCTAGAACATTTGTCAAATTGTGTTTTTGGTCTCTCTTTTGATGACTATTTCAATGACAACGTTTGTTTTTTGATATTTTTGCTAGTTAACGAGTAGAACATTGTAGAATTTTTGCCAAAGTGCGCTATTTAATCTCATTTTTAGTGACTAATCCAACAGTGAAGTCTGTTTTTGATATCCTTGCTAGTTGACAAATAGAACATTCTAAAATTTTTGTCAAACTGCGCTGTTTAATCTCATTTTAGGAGGTTTAGCTGTATATTTTATACTTGTGACATATGTATACATTTCATTTAATCTAATATTATGCGTAGGTTATCTGGTGTGGCGTAATCTCTATTTAATTTAAATAGCTATAGCATCAAAAATATCGATAACTGTAAAATTTCCTTTTGAGAACATATTCCTAAATGTATAAACTTTAAGAATTAGCCAAAAATCAGTTTTTTTTTAATTTTTGGACTTGAATACCGCCTTAAATTGAACTACTAATAGTACAGCTCTTTTCCTGTTTATTTAACTAGCACACTATTTCTTCTAGTTTACAAAGTCTCAAGGGCTATCATAAAGAGAAACTTGTCCTGTATAAATATTATTTATCTATATATTTATAAGTATAAAGGGCAAAGCGTTATCAAATCGTACACAGAAGTATGTATATTTAAAATGTACGAGTATTTAGAAAAACTTAAATTTTGGAATTGTTACTTTATAGCAAAAAAAAAAATTATTTGATTGTAACTGGTAATGTTTATAATAATGAATGTGGTATGGGTGCGATGAGGAACCTTGGAAACCGATTATTACATATAGCGTTGGGTCACAGGGCCTTTCCAGCAACCGCCCTAAGTGTCGGGGGGCTATTATGTTCTGGTGGAAGCGAGCTTATGAGGCCACCGGATCGGGTCCCATACCAAAGGGTTCCCTTTCTTGGTTCCTGAAAACGTGTGGGTTTCGAGAAAAGGAAAGTCAAGATTTCAAATTTAACTAACAATTTATTATGACAATTAGGGCAAAGAAATATGATTGTACAATATGATACGTGACAAATTTTACATCTTTAACAAAGGTAATATTAAACTTTGTAAGAATTTAAGATATAGAACAATGAATGACAATTTAACCAAACGTCACATTTGAATCTGACGAAACTAAGCTAGCAAACCTAAATTATCGTTATCACTAATTAATGTTGCCTGTAAATATCCTAAATCGTATAGGTTTTAGCCCAATACGCAAATTAGGATTTAAAAAAAAAAACAGATATGCAACGTTTGTTTTATAAATTTACCTACAACTACAGCATCATCGAATATAATTAGATGGTAAAAGCAAAAAATTAATTTTAATTAATACAACGTTTGTTTTATAAATTCACATATGAATACATTATTAAAAAAAAAATTTAATGGCAAAACCATAAAAAATTTATAAATTTAACTACATTATCATTTTTTAAATAAATTTCCCATAAAAAATTTACCTCTTTCGATTATTCTTGATTATCCCGAAAACTATAGGAGATAGGAAAAAACATATTATGATACACAACACTTTATTTTTAAAGTACTTTCGATTGATGTATATAATTCCAGGGTCGGACCCACTGGAGGGGCGGTTCAGCAATAAATTGCTTAAATTTTTGTATAATAACACAAAATTAATTTGAACTCTTCAATTTGTACGCAATAGAAATTAATAATAATTACAAAAATATATGTTGAAAGGTTTCTTGTTTTTTTTTTTAATTTACCAAAAGTGCTTGTTTTTGGTGTTCTGCACCAAGTGGTCCTCTTAGTGGCGCCAACCAACCAAAAATTTGACCTACTGATGGCCACACAGTTGTCGTGATAACCTTTATAAATTTCAAAGATTTTTAAATATGAAGTGAAATAATTTTTGAAATAGAAAAGTTTAAATATACTGTGCTTTACATTTTAGTTATTAGGTTTTACTGCATTATACGCAAGGTTCGTCGTTATTGGTATTATAATATGCAGTTTGTTTTTATTGTAAACTAAAATATTTATCACGACATATAAAATATTGTAATTTGTTAAAACTAAAATTTATCGTGTTATGCTATGTAAAACATGTCATGCGTAAATAATTTATTTATGTTAAACACTTTTATTTTAATCATTCATTAGAAATTTGATATACAACATTAATTTTGTCTGTGATACTAATACATTTAAGAGGAACCAGTAATGTGATATTTTGAGAAAATCTGAAAATATTTTTTTGCATGTTTCGATAGTCTATACCAGGGGGTGGGCAAACGGTCACTCGCGAATAGTTAGACAATCGATCGCAGACATTTTAAGTAACTTACTGGGTTAATTTAAAATCTTTTAATTTAAAATGTGTATCAAAAATTTAGCAGACGGTGAAACATTAATTTAAACACATTCTACAGTTGACATGACTAATTCCAAGGCAGCACTTTTGCCAGAAGAGTTTTAACAAAAACCGCCGATACGTAGGGGTCGGGAGTCAAATTATTATGTAATAGTCCAAAAATAGCCAAATATAATGCCTCTCCAAAAATACAGTCCACTATCAAATACAGTGCCAGAAATTTATTAATCATTGCGCATTGCATTCCGTATTTTTTTTCTTTATTTATTAAGTGTTTTATCTACTAAGGCTATATACACTAAAATAAATACATGAATAGGTACAATTCAAAAATACCAAAAACTTAAATAATACATTATAAACATTTTAAGTTGACTAGTTTCGACAAAAACAGAAATATATGTATATAATAAAAGTAATACTTTAAACTAAAAATTTCCAAATAAACAAGCATTCCGTATTAAATTACTATAACAATGAAAATTTGGAATTATGGCAACTCTGTATTTCCCTAGTGGGCATTTGACATGACAGATACCTTATTTGTTTTTAAAGTGTGATCGGCCGAAAAATAGTCAATTTTCGCAATTATTTTTCGGATGGATGGGATGGGGGAATGGGGAAGAAATTTTTTTACGATTAATAATACTTCTATTTAACAATACAAAAATATTTTTTTATTCATTTTTATTTATTTCTTATAAATATACCACTCAAAACAAAATAAGGGCCACTCATGTTTTGCTGCATAAGTTTATTTTTATATAAGTTACAGTATAAGGTATAAGAACTAATTTTTTACTAAATAAAATTAATTTTAATAAGATTAAATAAATAAAAAATTAATCCATAATTACATTTTTTTAGGATTTTATCATTTTTATAGTCATTTTTACAGTCATCAACAAACGTTCACGCTTTGAGTAAAAGCACACATTATGCAACTTTTCGGTGATTTAATATCGAGTATGCCCTCTCCTTTTTAAAACACATTCTTGAAGCCTCCTCGGCATGCTTTCAATAAGATGCCTAACGGTTTCATCAGGAATCTCCTCCCATCATCTTCTCAAGACATCAATCAGTTGTTGTTGGGTGTGCACATCCTCTCCGGCTGCTCTGACTCGCCGTTTTAATTGATCCCAAAGATGTTCTATTGGGTTCAAGTCAGGGCTATTTGCAGGCCACGATAAAACTTGTATATTAGCCTCCCTAAGGACAGTTGTCGTCGCTCGAGCGGTATGCGCTCGGGCATTATCCTGCATCAGGATAAATCCGTCGGCCGCTCGTTGTGCAAAGGGGATCACATGGGGTCTGACAACCTGTTCGATGTAACTTTGAGCCGTTACAGTACCCTCGTTCAGGAAAACAAGCTCAGTGTTGCCTTGCAAACTAATTCCACCTCAAACCATGACATTAGGACCGCCAAATCTGTCGCGTTCATGAATGTGACGATCAGAAAACCTTTCTCCACTTCTTCTCCACACTCTTACACGTCGATCATCACTAAAAAACTTCACCTTGCACTCATCCGTGAAGAGTAGGTGACGCCATTCCTCCAAGCCCCATTCAAGGTGTTCACGTGCAAATCTTAAACGGTTTGCACGATGCGCTCCGGTCAGTTTGGTACGGATTACTGGTCTTCTTGAACGTTGTTGGTCTTCATGCAAACGATTTCGTATGGTCTGATTACTGACAACAGTACCAGTAGATCGATGTAAGCGATTTTGCAGAGTACCTGTGGTAACAGTCGGCTCACGTCGAGCACACAGTCGAATATAATGGTCTTTACGGGCAGTGGTAGCACGAACTCTTCCTGAGCCACGGCGCCGGGTTACACCACCGGTCTGCTGATACCGATTCCAAACATTTTGAATAGCCCTTCGTGAACAACCCAACTGCAGAGCCACGGAACGTTGAGATTGACCACCCTCAATCATCGTTACGGCTCTGGTAGCAGTAGCTTCGTCCATATGGTGTTGAATTCTCGGCATTGTAAAAATAAATGATTGAATAACACGCCAAACTTCAAAAAACAACCTCAGCAATCAATAACCTAGCGCAAACTGATTTAAAATCAAATTCAAAAAAATAAGTAAAACTAACCACTTGACGCTGTGCGAGACAAAAAAGTGTTTAAATCTTCCCCGTAACAATAATATCACTTAAACCTAACTGTTATCATTTACTCAACCACTTAATATCATAACAACAATCATTTAGAAAATTTATTTTGACGTGGATCGACATAAATCAGTTTTAAAATACAAACTTTCAAGTGGCCCTTATTTTGTTTTGAGGAGTATATTATAATTTTTTTTTAAAAAAGTGTCTTTAAAAAAGAGCAGCTATTGGTGCTCACGATTGCGACCCCAGTTTTCACTTGAAAAAAAAATCAAATAGGTTATGAGTCTGTAGGTAAGCCTACAAACCTATGGTGGTTTTTTTTTTTAAATCTGAAGAAATGGCGACGGTTTCAATAAAAAGTACAAAATTTAGGCCTTTTTCTCAACAATTTTCCGTGTGAAAAAATAGGAAGATTTCAAAAAAAAAAAAAAAAGAAACAACTTCCATAGGTATATGGAGAATGAAATAAATGTCTGTCATATTCTGTTAAAATTTCCAACTTATAGCTTGGAGACTTTCTCTCTGAGAATGGGTACCGTCGTTAAAAAGGGCATTTCGAGACAAATGTGTTTAAAGTTTGTCTCGAAATTGTTTCAAATCATTGTTTCAACAAAAATGTGATACTGTGTTGATAACAATTGATCTTCGTTCACTAGTTGTGGAAATACTGAATGTATAAAAGCTCTTTTAAAAAACCGACTTCAAAAAGTAAAAAATAATTATTAGCACGAATTTTGAAGTCAGGCGGGGCGTCGTATGTAAAATTGCGATTGGATGTGCTTGAAAAATTCATGAATTCTTCAAGATTTAAATTTTTTTTATACTGCTCCCCGCCTGGCTTCAAAATTCGTGCTATTAATTATTTTTTACTTTTTGAAGTCGGTTTTTTAAAAGAGCTTTTATTTCATACCTTTTAGTGACAATGTTTATGAGTCCACCCCATACAATTTTTTATTTGGTTTTTAAATTTTTTTTTTATTAAATTCCAAATTTCATACGTTTAGGTGGAATAGTTTCCAAAATACCAGTGTATAAAAATTATAATTTTGGGCACTCACTAACTTTGCTGTGAAATTTGGAACATTAATAATGTTTAAAGTAATAATTACTAGAAAAATAAGAAATCAATGAAAATCCAACAATTTTTCAAATTTTCAAAAAATTTTTTAAATTAGGTACTGACAAAAAATTATTTTTAGAATAGTTGGATCAACATAAATTAAAACAACGCCGTGAGCAGCGGGGTCCCATCACGGAAGTTGAATTTTTCCTTTCATCTTCGTTATTGAATGTCTACAAGCGAAATGTGATTGAAAGTCTACAAGCGATTTGTAATTTTGGTGATTTCAAAATTGATGATGAGAGTCCGGCTGATCGGGGCTTTAAAAAATGGTTTTAAGTTTTTTAAGGGCTGAATCTCAGTAAATTTAAATTTTGTGCCGATAGCAGTTAGCAGGAAAAAAGCCAACACAATTCGTACGAGGGCATTCCCACTCATGCTTATTCGCCAATTGCCTTTGTTTTATTTTTAAATATTCAAAAAGAACCTAGTTAAATAGTGAATTGGAAGGCCTTTATGAAGATATTTTTTCTTTCCAAAGAAATCCAAAATTTCTATTTTATAAATAAAATAAAAAATGACATCAAAAACATTTTTTAAATTACTTACATATGTATTATTATAATTATGTATATTATACAGCCTTAGCCAAAAGTATTGAGCACCCCCATAAAACACGTGTAAGACATTTTTTTTCTACAGAATCGTGTTCTACGGGTCCGAAAACGGATAGCGCCCATGTTCTCGCCTCTCGCCGTTCTTATCTTATAGGCTGTATAAGACTAAATTTTTCAAGGAAAAATTCGACTAAAAAATATGTTACTATAGATATCAAAGTAAATAATTTTGAATATACAAATTTTAAATTTGTCATAATTATTCATATTGTTCACATTATTGAAGACGGTTAAAAAATTACTCAACCAATGTCAACAAAAATTTTATGGGCCCACCTGGAAACTTGATCTACCAACTAAAAAAAAAATGGCGCAAATTGGGCCAGAAATGTGGGAGAAATCGGTGTACATACATAAAAAAAAAGAATTGAGAACCTCCTTGTTTTTGAAGTCGGTTAAAAATGGTAAAACCTCCCACCAGAAGACGCCTATCGATCCACAGAATTTTGTATTTAGACTGAATCGATTGATCCGTGGTCGTAGCGACCGTAATAATTCAAATTTCAATTTGAAATTTTTTAGAAAACATGAATAACTGTATGTACTTTAAGATAAGACCAAAAAAAAAAAAAAGATTTTTTCAAAATTCTACACTGTAATGGTACTTTAATTTAACTCGCATTTTTCGGAGTTGATCGCGCATAAATAAGAAAAATTAATGTCGATCATACCAGTATTAAGTCTGCCCACGCTTGGTCTATACCTTTAAAAATAATATACTAAAATTTCAAGTGCATATCTCAAATAGTTTTTGAGTTACAGCTATCCGAAGAGCGAATTCTGATTTTCATTGTTAACTTTGAGGTATTGAGAAATGTATGATTGTTGATAGTTCGGGCGTTTCTGGACGTGGCTGCCAGTCACATGTTGTGGAGAAGCTAGACCTTGGTACATTTAAACGGCTCATCTAGTTTTACTATGACTGTTATAGTGAGTACCTACATCGTAAATAATTTTAGTAAAAGTTCTCAGTGATTAAAACTGTAATGTAAAGTAAAGAAATACTACATTTTTCAAATATGCTGCAGTTATAACTCGAAGACAAATCATCCGATCGATTTGACTCTTATTGTAGCTTCTTTTATATATGTTTCTTCGTGCCATGAACTTCCAGTTTTCCGATCGAATAAAAAATGTAATTTTTGCAGGCCAAAAATCATCAAATTTTCGCGCAAAACTTTTTTTTAAAAACTCCGCCATTATGTTAAATTTCAACTTTTTTTCCGATTGAGGTTCATTGCACGGGCAATACCTTCTAGTTTAATAGGCTTTTTGGTTTTTTTTGATTTCAGACACTGTGAATGTCGCTATCACTGCAGCAGTGGGGGGACTTTTTTTGGAGCCTTGGGAGATGGCGAATAACTCACACTGAATTTTCAATTTTGTTTGTCCAAAAATATTATCATAAATTTATTATATGTAAGATAAAAGACCCGGTAATTGACCCTGGCCCAGTTTCTGAACTTTTCAACTTTGTTATAAATTAATAAAAAAACTATATTTTAAATAAGAAAAAAAATAAATTCTTAATTTAAAGTAATCTATTCTGTGTCTAATGAACAGCAATTTAAAAAGTTTAGAATATATTAACTAAATAAAAAAAAAATTTTAAGTTTAAAATGTGTGTAAACACTATTTTTTTGGTAGTTTCCTAACAGTTTATGTTACAAAGTACTCATTTTGATCTGTGCAATATTCATCATGTAAGTATGAAAACTTAATTAAAAATATATGAGCAGGTTAATATTTGTTTAAAATTTATTTTAAAATATTTATAAAATACCTTAGAATGATTTTTATTATTGAAATATGAGGGTCAATTACTAGGCTCACTTCTAAAGTGGTATGGCCCAGTTAAATTCTAACCAGTTTTTGTTAGTTATTTTGTTATTTATTTAGTTTTTGTTATTTTTCATAACGTATATAACATTAAACATTCATTTTTATCAATAAAAAATTATTTATAAATTAAATTTTAAAAAACTGTATTTTTAAATTTAAGGATCAGAAACTAGGCCACTGTCAGGGTCAGAAACTGTCACATGAGAAATTTTGAAGGTCAGAAACTGGGTCCTTTTTGTCAATTTTTAAAACATTAAATTATTAATTCAATTCAAATAATTATTTTACTTGTATGGCTTTATTTTGAAAGCCATAAACAAGTTGATAAAATTATTAATTGTCTCTTAAGTTGAAACTTATATTTATTACTGTCGTTTAACCTCAGCCGTCACTCTTAAAAGGTCAGAAACTAGGCCCGTTACCTTATATCAACGAATATATCCTTAAAATATTAAAATATTCTATACAGTAGTTTTCTTTAAAAAAATTCCCAAAAGTCACCTTTTTTCAGGCGGTCACACTAGTGGTCTCCCTTAATATAAATTTTTGCTTTCGAGTCTAAAATTAAAGTAGCGGAAACACTGTAATCATTTTTGTCGTGGAAAAAGTGATTTCATTTCTGCTAATCCTAATTTTTAATAATATAATAATTTTTCCTAATTTCTATGGTATAAATTCCGTTTTTGAATTTTTTGGTACCTACTAAATTATAGGAAAAATTTGAAAAACAATTATCTATGGGACCAAAACGTTACCGCTGCTGCTATCATTACCGAAGTTACTACCACTGTTGTCGTTTAGGGTCTATCCATTTTTGCTATCAAAACAACAAACCTTTTCACGATCAGAATTTTCCTACTATCCTACTGTCAATTTTTATACTATTTTATACATTTTATGAACACAGTGTTTTTAATGTTACGCTTTTTGTTGGACTGGAGATAAAAATCTTTTCCTCCAAAATGATATGGTTTCGTGTTTGTCGGTCTATCGTTCTGTCTGTCCGTTTAGGTGTCCAAAAATCTTTCCAACTGCACAACCATTCGACCGATTTTGATGAAATCATCCGTGTTACTATTTAGATGGTTACCTATGAATATCGTCGCAATCAGGACATTGGTAGCTGTTGACCCTGCGCAAGAATGTTAAACGTCAATCTCCCACTTGATTTCCTTTGGTATATATGACCAAATCCAAATGTTAATTAAAATTACAGTGGTCTGTAATCAATAGCCCACACTGGCGGTTGAAGATTGGCTAACTGCAGTCAAAGCAACGATAATTGAAAAAAAATTAATTTTCATTATTCTCAGGAAAATCTGCACATAAAATGTTTTCAAAATATTCCAATATTTTTATCTATATTTCATTTAGTTTTTTAAAAATTCATAAAATAATTCATATATTATTAAACTACTAATTCGTAACTTAATTTCTTCTTTATTTAACTTATTTTATGACTAATTATCTTTATCTATCATCCACGAAGTTAGCAACAAAATATTTGAAACAAGATAAGTGGAATAATCACTACAAGGTACTACTCTGTGACTACACTACAGCCCAGGGTATTTTTGGTGTTGTGTGCCCCAGTATTATTAGTCATGGACCATGCATATGAGCATCTAACTCATACGGAAGAATTGCCAAAATTGGCCACGAAAATGGTATATATTAGGCTCTCTTTTTTCACCACTCGTGGCGTTAATATTCCTCAGATATGAATATAGCGAATACTATATTCATTCGCTATATTCACAGATGCTGTGAATATAGCGAATACAGTAAGATAAAACAGAATGTAAATAGACACGATGTTTCAAGTGAGCGTAAAGCTATTTGACCGGGTAACAAAATGTTGGGAACATGTTGACGGTGTAGGCAACATATTTGTTGGAAACAACAAGCATCTAGATACATGTTTTCAACAATGTTGCGCGTCTAAACCAAAACCAGTAGTGCATCCAAACTAAAGCCAGTTTCACAGTACGTAAAAATGGGATAAACGATTGCTGCTGCCAGATGCTCAATAAACGAATTTCATTGAAATTTCAATGAAATTAACTTTCTCTTGAACTGGTCCTAACATTTTCTTCTATTAGAATTCTTTTGTATATTTTATATTATATTCAAATTAACCCTTTGTACTCGATAGGCGCCGCCACGGCGACACAATAAATACCCTTTGCACTCGAAAGGCGCCTCTCAGGCGCCATCCTATTCTTTACTTTATGGCGCGCCGTTAGTGTTTTTAATACGCGAATTGTATTAAACATCAGAAAAATTATATATAATAAAAAATCAACATCATAGAAATTTTTATAATGAAAATTATATAAAATTATTTTAAATATAATAATAATTGATCTAATTAAAATGATATACTAAAAAAATGATCTGGGATACTTTTATTGCAATATATTTTATAATAGCAATAGTAAAATAAAATTTTAAAAAATAACATTTTATTTTAAAAATTTTTATTTGAGCTGTTTATATATAAACATTATATGAATTCAATTTTATTTAAGAAAGAAAAAATTAAATAGTTATATTTTTTGGCTATAGCAGCAAAAAAATGTAGCAAAATATTATTTTACAATATAAAATACCTTATTTTTTATTATTGTAACAAATTTTTATTCAATTTTTTTTCTAAATAAATTTAAATAATCCATTTTCTATTATGTTGATAATTTTAATAAAACAATTTTTATTATTATATTATTTCTGAATTAAAATTACATTAAACAAAATTATATTTTCTTCATTAATATTATCAATAAAAATAATAATAATTCTGAATTAAAATTATCAAATATATAATTTTAACTCTGAATTAAAATTATCTCTAAAGGACCCTCCACATTCTCGCCGAGTTCTTCGCTGAGATCATTTTAATTCAAAGAATAATTTTAATTCAGAATTAAAATTATATTTAGTATAATTTCAATTCCGGAATTAAAATTATATTTAATGATAATTTTAATTTGTTTGTAAACTAAAATGATGTTTAATATAATTTTAATTCAATTTGTATCTGTGTAGAACAAACGAACTAAGTCAAATTTAATATAATATAATAAAAATAGCTGGAAATAAAATTATGTACATAATGAGAATTTATTGAATTTAAATTATACAAGGATGTTATTTTTGGGGGACTGACTAATTTTTTTTTTTAAATATAATTCAATTATACTATTTTCTTGTATCTACGAATGTTAAAAGAATTTATGTTTTATTTTATATTTGAATAATATTTATTTAAATAATTATTATGATATTAAACTTATATCTAAAATAATTGCATTTTAAATAATAATTATCATTATATTTGCGTGGTGACAATAATTTTAATTGTATTAATTTTCATGATACAGTAATGTATGACTTTCAAGTTAATTGTATTATAATAGAAAATCATTCACATTATATTTAATAAAATAATAATTCACAACAATAACAGCCGACAACATAAAATAGAAATAATTCAACATTCATTTTTATTAAACTGAATAAAAATTACGACAATTAAAATTACTTCCAACTAAACAAAATTAATTTTATATGCATATATAATTGAAAATATTAAAAATTATATTCACTATCATAATAAATGGGGAAAAGGGCCTATCTTCTCTGTATAAAAAAATTAATTTTATATTCAGTCACAATTTTAATTAATTCCTTTTATATTTATAATAATAAAAATTCTTATTCTAAATTTTATTATATTTTTTTTGAGGTAATTTGATTTTTAATTATATATTTAATAGTTTTGCGATTAAAAACACTAACGGCGCGCCATATTACTTCTTATATCACACTAAGGAAAATTATAAAATTTAATATTAAAATATAATGTCTGTAATATGCAAATAAGAATAAAATATGTAAATAAACTACTTTTGTTTAAAATACTTATGTTTTTTGATGTATTACAATTTTTTATTAAAACTACTGTCGAGTAGCTAAGTACCCATATTAAAAAATGGTTCGAGTGCAAATGGTTAAAATTGTATTATTTTGTATCAAAATGATTTTTTTCAAAAACTAGAAGCGTCTCCAAATATTTATTACCAGTTTAAATTGTTTTGAGGCATGTACAACAAATTTAAAACAAAAATTTAAAAAAAAAAGTAATGTGAATATTCTAAAATATGTAGGTACAAATAATAATGTACCTATTAAATGTAATCAAAGCAACTTGTTGACAACATCGCCCAGACTGACCGATGTTCTCCATTTTAAATGGAAAACAGGAACACTCAACAAGTTCTTTTGATATCATGCCACTCAATATTAACGTATATTCGTCAACATTTTGCCTGTTGATGGGATACATGTTGGCAACACGAATATCAACATGTTGCCAACATTTTGTTACTCGGCCTGTACTCACCTTAACATGGACACTCTTAACCCCAATTTTCGCCTATACAAAAATGATTTCAATATCTTATAAAACTGTATTTTAAATAAATACGAAGAATTTATTCAGCTTAATTTTACCAATAATATCAAAATGGGTAAGGTGTGTGGTGTTAAAAATTGTTCTAGTGGCAGTGCGATAAAAAGCGACGCAAGGAATTAAATTTGAAAAATCCTTTATTTTTCAAAATACCTCAAGTAAGTTAATATATTTAACGGAAAATGAAGTAAACTAAATAAATTTTATTAATATTACAATTTGTTATTTATGATATACCTAACAATAAAACTGTCTCAAGTAATTAATATTCAAACAACCGCTTTGGTATCCAAGGCACACGAATGCCCTCTTATTTTTTGACACTTTTTTGAATACGAGTTCGCTCACCATTTTTAGTCATCATGATTATTAGTGTTCAAAAGTGTTGATAGCTCGTTTATACTACAAGACTGTTTATCCTTTCTGTCTGTAATTTTTGGCTTCCAATCTGTTAACGAAATCATATTATGTTATTGCTGCATATATTTAGCAAACAGTGACCACGTACAAATACATATCTTCAGATAACCTAGGCCCATCAAATGATAGATTATGAGCAGCAAAATAACATTTTTTTTAAAGATCTTTTCTACTCCAGTGATGATAATAGTGCTGATTTTGAATGGTACTGATTTTACTCTTACTGTATGATACAATAAACCCCCTTTCAATAAGATTTTCAGTATCAGATATATCAATATGTAGCTTTAAAGCAGGTTAATTTGAAAAGGCACATTTATTTTTGTAAGTTACCCCTTCAGTATTTTCATTACGATAATGTAAAGCAGTGCGATTATTTTAATTGTATCCTTTTTCTTTTATATGCAACGGTTTAAGTAAATTGCCGTATTTTCCGATTTACTCAAAACACATTGCAAAAGTGCAATGTGTTTTGAGTGGTTTATGTCAAGTGATAGGTTTAATTTTTGACATATTTCTTTGGTATATTGTTCATCTAACTTTTTTCCCCACAGTACAAGTATAACTGTAATCGGCTGAAGCAGTAATACTGTAACAACGGACCTTAGGATGTTTGCTCGTCATTGTTGCATTCAGACTTTCGTTAATATTGCTTGATGCACCACTCTCTTGTTTCTAGTTATCAGCTTTGTGTAGCAGTTATATACGTAATTTGAATTTTATAGATACTGAATAGGAACAAAAAATTTTTCATTTTAACACTTGGTGTTATTTAGTAATTTTAAATTTAATTTAATAAATATCAACAGTTGCCTTTTGAATAAATCGTTCATCTAAGAAATCGAAAAGGATATAGCGTGATATGTAGGGTTTCGTAAGAAAAAGTGAAAAAAGAACCCTTTTGAGAATTGGTACACAGCACTGACAGAAATCGTTTGTCTACATTTATTTCAAGTGAAATAATTTTAGAAATATTTTTAAATTTTTTTTGAAGAGGATTTAAAACTGGGAAGGGGGGTGAAATTTAATAGTGGGATACTAACGTGAAAAGGGATTTATCTACACATATTAATTAATAGATAATGCAGTTCATCATTAATAGAGATTAGTGTTAATTTTGTCGAAATAGGTTAGAATGTTTAGGATTTGTAGTATATGAAAACGGATTTCACATCGATGATTCAAAATTATCGGCAATTGACTATTACGTCGTTCCGGTATATTCAACACAGCTGCGGTGATCTTTAGGTATGACCTTGGTACCGACGGTTCATTAATGATTGTGCTGATCTGTCGGGGTCGTTGACTGGACTATTACTAAAAATCAAAAAAGAAATCAAGATTAAGTGGACTGCGGATGTCGACAAAACGTTTTAAGAGTTAAAAGACAAACTGCGTAGTACACCTGTTCTAAGCTTTTCCCAGAATTTAGATTACATAGGAAAATAGTTCAAAGATTTTTCTTATGTAATTTTTCCTGTTTCTTCCTATGGTGCTATAAAATTTAAATTCTAAAAAATCCTAAAACATCCGGTCCCCGGCATCGGATGTGTTTGGTTGACGAACTCATTCAACGATTTGATATTTTCAGTAAATTTCGGGATCATCAAAATTGATAAGCCCGCAAGGCAGTTCAAGTACCACTGTAAATATAATAGGGTAGAGCGAGGCTAGTTAAGCATTGAGGGTAGAGCGGGGCAAGTTGGGCAATCGAAATATCCCAGAAACTATACATCGCACGCTAATACATTAAATGGCGGATAGAAGCGGGCAAGGAGGGGAACTCATTACGCGACTGTTAGTTGCAACCTGTCGATCGAGTGACGTATGCGCACGCTTTATTTATTTGGCGTATAAAAAGTAAAAAATTTTTGTTTGTGAATATTAGCGAATTTCCAGAATGAAAATTCAGCTATTTCTTCTATACGAGGCATTTATTATATATGTTAAATCAAATAAGTGTTAAACTTTTATAAAATTAGTATATTTTTGATATCTATAAAGGATTTGGTTCTAATTCAAACAGTTTTTTTCATAACCTCATTTTTGTATCAAATTGTCTGAGTGGGGTAAGTTGAGCAATAGAACTTTCGTTTGCATTAATTGTAACAGTGACAATTATGATGAAGTTCTTAATATCTACTTAATGTTTCTCTTTTAATTTAAATTCTTTTTGGTTTATTACTTAAACGTTAGTCTGATATTAAGTAGAAAGACTGAGTATATTCCAAATATTAAGACTGTAGTTAATTCTTGATGTATTTTAAGGGCGATATATTCAAATTTAATACGAGAATTTAGACCAATTTTACCCTTTTAAAAACGAAGTCAACTTCAGTCTTCTAAAACCGCTGAAAAAATAGCCAATTGCAGGAAAACATTGAAGAAAACAAAAACAGATTGAATGGTCCACAATTTTATTGAAAAATTTATGTATTCCACCATCGTGTAATATCTTGAATATTTCGCTTTAGTTATAAAGCTTCATCGGCAAGTTAATTAATCTATCTAAAAAATTTTACATAGTTTAATAAAAAAAAACTTTTAATAGAATTAGAAAAACCGTAACAAGTTTGTCACCTCCAAATAAAAGGGGCAAACTAAACATTCTATGTCATATAGTAATAAAATTAAAGTCAAATTGTAATTGATATCCATGTTTAGTGATAAACATATCACATAAAACAATGAATAACAATATGTCAAATAAAAAATTTTTTATTTTGTATAAAAAATTGTTAATTTATATAAAATTTTATGTCATCTAAATGACATCTGTCAAAAATTTAAGAGATTCAATTTTAGAATGTATTCACCAAACAAAGAATGCACTATTAATGTAAAAGGAAAAAGTAAATTACACATTATCTGCAGTTTTAAATTAGATTTGGAGATAACAACAATTTTCAAAAAATTCTTTATCAAAATCAATTGAAAGTTTAAACGTCAATAACACATTTCATATTACTTACATTTAAAATAACATGGAATATTCAGTACTCCATTAGTCAAAATTTATTCATTATAACGTAGTTAATCTAGTTAAAAAATTTTAAAAATAATTTTTTATTCATAATTTTGAACCAAAAATAATTGAATTTGTACTTCATTATTGCGAAAACATTTAGGTTAAAGTCAATACATTTGTGTAATGATAAAGAACCGTTGTGTAACTTAATTTGAATTATACTCCATGACATACATATTTATGTATGAGAGACAAATCACATTTATGTAGTTTAAATACTAAGTTGAAGTTGATTTTTTGTTAATTTTATTTTCTGTATTTAATACCCAAAAAAAAATTACTTTTTGTTTCACTATTATGCCACTAAAGCATTATAAATAAAAGATTGACTGTCAAATAGTCATTTTATTTTATGTCTGATAAACAACTAAGCCATGGTTTGGCTACATTTTCTAACTGCTCAATTTACCCCGTACCCTTGCTCAATTTACCTCACCTATGGGATACGTTGAGCATATCACACTTTCGTCACTTAAACAGCTGTATCTTTTAAATGTGAATTGTTAGAAAAGTGTTACTATGGGGACTTTAGAAAAGGAAGAAATTACCTACACATGAGTATACATAACAATAAATTTGGACTTATGGTTGAGGAGCTATGACCTATTAAGTGAAAAGTTGCACAACTAGCCCCGCCCTACCCTACTTTTCTCGAAAGCGGTTTATGTATCAAATAGGTCGATAATTCAAAAAGTTGTCTTATGTAGTTTCATATAAATAAGAAATATTTAAAAAGAACATTTAGTAGAATTCAAAAAAGCCAAAACATAGAAATTATCGTTTTGTTATATTGTTGAGTGTAATAGATGATTCGGCTCTCAGGTGAAAGTTATAAATACTCATAAATATTTACAGGATATTTATTTAAAGGATGGAGGCGCTGCATGTATTCAATAACAGTAAATTCCCTCGAGAAACATATATTTTTCTAATAATTTTAGTATAAAAAAAGATGGGAAAAAGAACAGAAATGTTTAAAGAGCTACAATAATTTTATATTGCTGTCAAGATATGACGCAGTATAATATTTAGCAAGTATCTGCATTAATTTCTAACATCCGCATTCTCATTGTTTTGATAAAGATTTAATGCGGATGCAGATTTTTACGAGTTGCAAGATGTATCGATTTTCAGATAATCACACCGAAGACTGCCGGAAACATTTTGATTCTAACTCTGATCCGACTTTTTCCTATCAGTATTATCAACAGACATGTGGAGTTAGGCTTAATCCTGTTTTTGGATCTGATCTTAAAATTAGTTTTCATAATTTTAACGATAGCATTACATATTAACATATGTTTTTACAGAATAAATTTCTTGACGCTCAGTTCAACAACCATAGGTATCAACAATATTCTTTGGATGTACTATACTGAAATTTAGGTTAATTTTCTACTAAGATTTTATCTAGTTCGAAAACTAAAATTTTGAGCGATACTACACTATAATTAACAAAGCTGTTATTACTACTACTATAAAATTAGACGGTAGCAAAATTTTATTAGAATGAATATTATAACCGTGTGGACGAAGTCGTGGTTGATCATTCGGGTTTTCCTTATTAAAACTACTTCATGAATGCATAGAACACTTACATTCTAAAGGAGTGAAATGTATTTAATTTTTCTTCAAAAACTATGAGAATGCCACTTGAGACTACATGTATGATAATATTATCACTGCTGTTATGATTGTCGACACTGCCACTGATAGAATGATGTTTGATCGACTTAAGAATTGTTAAATGAGCGCTGCACGGCACCATACCACTCTACCAATCTAGTAGATATATTTTTTTTTATTTTCCTGAGAACGTATGTATTTAGGTCATATCGCATGCACTACTCCCCCGACCTACCGGACACTCATTGACGCTTATTCTGAACGCTCACCAGTTGAAACCTTACTAATCCATGCATATATTAATTTTAAGTAGATCTACATTGTATAAAAATTAAACTTTAGGATTCTCGTAAAAAGCAAAAAATAGTTATAACTAATTATTAATAATTATTAAAAAATAGTTACAGTCGACTGTCGTTAATTCAAATCTGCGATAATTCGAACCTCTCTGTAATTCAAAAGTATCACGAGTTTCAATACATTTTTATGCACTGGGTAATTCGAACAAAAAAATCATTGCTACGTAAGAAAACGACGCGTTAATTCGAACTCATCGGCGTCAAACACTCGACAATTCAAGGTTGGAGAGAGAAAGAGACAGAAAGATTGTAAGAGTACACTTTGAGACAAGTTCAAGTTCACTCATCGCAAATGCTTAAAAAAATAAAATGGTTACCTGAGATACTTCGAACCTCTCTATAATTCGTAATATTTTAAGAGTCCCTCGAGTTTCGAATTAACGAGAGTCGGCTGTATAATTATTTTGTTTTCATAACACTCCTTTTTTGTCCAATTCTTTGTCTCTAACATATTGTCTAGGCGTATTTACCTGAAGCCATATGTATACAACAATATATGAAGAGAAATTTCCCACTCAGCATACCTCTTCTTATATTATATGAAGTAAATGTTCATATAGATACATTTTATATGCTATTGTGTGAAATATTATGTCATCTGATGCGGGTTTGACAAAAGGTCATAACTGTTTTGGATATAAGAAATATCATTTATGATTTTAAAACAGTTCACTTTTTGTGGTAATGATTGTGAACCCTTTGCTCTAAAAAAAGGGGTAATTATATTTTAAAAGACAAAAGTTATTCTTTGACTCAAAATTTTTTGACATTTCGCTGTTTTATATAAGGTGGTTTCTGTAATGAAAAAATTAAGTAGGTTACTTATAAAAAGATAAACTTTTGAAATTTTTTACTAGCAACGAAATGATTACGCGCACGCTTTTGATGATAATATTAGAAGTAGTATCAAGTAAAAGATGTATGTATATGTTCAACTGGCATAGAAATACATATTAATAATAATAACCCTTATTTCCTTATTCCTTCCTCCCTTATAAACACAATCAAAACTTAAAAGCAATTCCATGTATAAACCGATCACCCAAAAATGGCATTTTCTTCAAATTTAATTTCCCTGTGTAT
Source organism: Brachynemurus nebulosus (assembly GCA_035578155.1). Classification (NCBI taxonomy): domain Eukaryota; kingdom Metazoa; phylum Arthropoda; class Insecta; order Neuroptera; family Myrmeleontidae; genus Brachynemurus; species Brachynemurus nebulosus. The sequence continues at coordinate 72,135,653 of JAPWDM010000001.1, read as the reverse complement.
ATAATAAGTTTAAGTGGTGTTGAGCTATGTACTCGAATATTATTGAATTATCTTCTACTTTGTCGGAGTTATAATTATTCAAAGTTGCGTTCAAGGTCACGAAATCGGGATTCCCCAAAATATTTTTTCAATTTTTTTAAGTCTAATGCTTAGTGTACACGTGCAACTCACTTGCAGAAGTTTTTGCAGACACTACTTGCACAAACATGTCCACGTATTTCATACTTTTTCCAAGTTTTCTTTCGCAAGTTACTCTCAGAAGTCGCTCTATGTAAGGAGTTGCGACAACGTGCACACATAAATTATTTTTTATTTGCAAGTTTTGTACATAGGGTCATTTCACCGGTTTTCGTCCAATTAGTGGAGTTCATAGTTTCGTGACACAGTAAAAATAATATGTTTTATTAATTCAATGTTAATGAATTATTTTTATTTATTACTTGTATTTTAAGTTTAAATAAAATGATAATTAATTACGTTTATTGTTTTTATATAAAAAATAATAATAATGATAAATATACGGATTTTGCTAGTTTTCATCCAAAACAATTAGTTGTTGTTCATATGTAGGCTAGTTTTCTACCACGATTTAGGAGAAGAATTGTTATAAAGAAATTAATTTTAATAAAAAGCAAATGTTTGTATTCATTCAGGCTCTCTTTTTTTTTTTTGATTAAAATTGGGGTACTACTGCCGGTGGATGGCGCGGTCAGCAGCACCCGGCGGCATCGCCAACGAAGGGCATGCGCCGCCAAACACAATATAAATAAAAACAACGCGTAAAGACAGGGACACATAAATGCACTAGACAACGGACAAACATACACATATAAAATCCAACGATGAGCCCTGCCATCCCAGGGCTTAAAAAGAGCGGACAGTCCTTGGTGACGGTACGATAAGTACTAGACAAAGCGTCCGGTCACCAAGGCCTGGAAGCCATCGCTGGGATTCCCTCCGAGGTGCAAGAGGCCTCGGAGTGGAGAAACCTGACTAGACAATCACTAAGTATCACAGATAAATATCACAGTAAAAATCACAGACAATACTTATTACGTCGTTGGGAGGCCACAGGCCGACCAACGACGCAATAATGTGGAGCCATAACAACAAGCCCACAGCGGCATAACAAAATATTACAGATAAATAAAAACAAATGATGTACCACCTCGGGTGTAAAAAGCCCTCAGTGGTACATCGTTAAAACATATTAAAAACAACCTTATTAAAAAACAAAAACAACAATATCACAAGTTTGACAATATTTCTTGCTCTGTGACACGATTCCGCTCCCCATAGTCTCGACAATTCCGAAATGGCTTCGTCAACACCTAGGAGCTCACACGTGTAGGGACAGTGACATCTGATTACTGAGCAACATGTACTGTTCTGTCAGATAGCTGATTACTGGGTACATGTGCCGTTCTGTCAGATGTCAGGGTCAACCTACACGGGAGACCGGTACGATGACTAGGCCACGTTCGTCCGAGTCGAGGCTACAGAGAACGGGACAATGCCAGAGAGTATCACAGTATATCTGACTTATGTCCCTATGACCTCGACGGGGCAAAAGCAGTCCCAGGACGCTCAAGCTCGCATCCGTATGAGGGAAGACGACATCTCCTTACTAAGCGAGCTCGCTCAAGCTGTTCGGGCAGATGTCGACTCATACGCCTGGATGACGCGAACGAGTGCGTCGAGTACCGCATTCCTACCCGTCGAAGTCACAGGGACAAAAAATCACGCAATAACACAGCCAATCACTTTATCACTTTTGTGTCCACTGGAGTGCACCATCCAGGGGACACTATAAGATTTAAAAACAAATAAAAAAAAAAAAACAGAATCACAGCACGAAATCACAGACAAAACTACACAAATCACAATATAAAAATATCACCAATCGACTGGGCGGAACACGACTCACGACTTTGAAAATCACACACATACGGATACTAAACGCACACGAACTGTTGCCAGACATCCGGGCGAGAAGCTATTGCACAATCAGACGGTGGTGTTTCTCTCATACGGTGGATATCTCTGTCGGTCATACGACGTTCGTCCTCGTCGAAAATTTTGATCCGGCATCTTTTGTGAAAACAGTGGTACCTCGAGAAGGAAAGGTGCCGATCTTGGGTAGTCAGAGGCTAATGGAATCCGAAGATTACTGTATTGTGCATAAACTACCCCTGGAACCCTTAGCCTCCTTGACACCAATGGGGGATAAATATCCCTCACGGGTGCCAAGGGCAGCTGCTATAGGTGTCCTCACCATCATTTAGGCTCTCTTATCTTCCTTCTTAGACCTTCTTATTTATTTGGGAACTTTTTTTTAGAAAAATTACTTTGTCAAATAAGTATTTCGATAATAATTATAAAAATTTTCTAATAATATGTATAATAATAAATATGCTCGGATATCTGTTTTTATATAACTATTCTATGCTATTTGTTTGAAACAGTACAGTAAAACGAACGAATACTAAACCTAGATGGCAAACCGGCGAAATGACCCTATAGTCAGCAAGTATTCTTTAATAATAAATGTCTCTTTAAATGTATATGAGTAGTTCTACAAACGAGGGAATTTTGGACGGCCCAACTCATTTTGTATATTAATATTTTGAAAAATACATTTTTTCTAGATGGAAACTGTAAACTATTACTGCGTCTAACTGGTCACTCAAAATAACCCGGTTTCGAAATATATTTTTTTATAAAAAATTACACTTAAAATGTAAAATTCTCAGTCTCTTGGCATTCTCCTCTCCAAAGTAAAACAGCAGACTAAATAATTATTTTTTCTGAATGTATAAAAAAAAAAAAATTACACTATAGTAGTAATCTCTTAATATTGGTACTTTTTTTTATTGTATAAATAATTTTTGAATGTTTTTTTATCTTTTCTTTAAGAAATATTCTATTGAATTTTGTCTCCCGAACTTTGCATTATTCTCCTATCAAACAAAAACACTTAATAAATATAAAAAATTTATATTCCGATTAAATCATCGTTTGTAATAGTAATTAACTAAAATATAATAAATAAAATATAGTACATGTTTTACTTAATTTGAGGTTGTATCAATTAATTCAGTTAACATTGTAAGTGAGATCGTACTCGGTTCAGTCAATTTCTCAGTATCCTGGTCGGCATTTTCGTGCAAAGTACTGTGGATATAAGAAATTTTTCAGTTGTATGAGTTGTAAATATGTTGTATTGGAATAGCGGATGTTTTTTTTTTTTTTTTATAACGTTATTTAGCCGATTTTTAAAGAATATTGAAGAATTCTCAGTCTCCTGGCAGCTCCAAAAAACGGGATTAAACTTAAATAATGTAAATAAATTAGGTAAATGTCATTAGAATACTGCAACAAATGACTCCGTATATTTTTTAATAAAAAATAAATTCCCATTTTTTTTCTGTATGGTATATACAATATAATTAATATAACTACTGACACGTATACTACTAATATAATATATAATATGTATTAAACTGTCGTAAATGAATATTTTCTAATAAATAATAAATTCGCAATTTTTTTTTTAAATTTATTTAATTATTTTTTTAAAATTTTCTTTTTATTTTTTTTTTATTTTTTTAAAATTTTTACACTATATAACTACTAATATATATATATATATATATATATATATATATATATATATATATATATATGCTACTAATATAATATATAGGGGAGAGTCTCCTATATTGGACCGGCTCCTAAATTGGACCGCGTCAGTTTTAAGCAATTAAAATACAGTTGGAGCCATCTAACAATATAAATATTAAACAACATTCGAATTTATTTCTTAGTACGAATTAAGATAATTGTCAAGTAAGCAGTTTTTGAAAACTCGCAAATTTATGAAAAATTGTTATGCCGATGTTAAATTTTCATTACTTACCGTTCGACCAAACACTTAACAGGTAGGTATAACTTTTTCTTTTTATATTTATATTTTATCTATGTCATACGTAATTTATTATAACGGCATAATCTTAAAAATATATACATGGATTAGATGTAGATAACGATTTTTGCAGAAAAACATTATTAAGAACCAATCGGTCCAATTTAGGATACTAGTTTCCTAAATTGGACCAAATGACATAATGTTTTTTACCCAAGGTAGGGTCTTTTTAAAATTCAACTAGAGACGAATTAATGTTTTCGTTTTATAGCATAAGGATTGATTAATCAGACAACCAAAAATGATGGCTCTATCTTAATTGGTTTCCTTGTTGCAAACAAAAATGACAAAAGTGGTCCAATATAGGAGACTCTCCCATAATATATATATATATATTATATATATATATATATATATATATATATATATATATATATATATATATATATATTAAATAAATAATAAATTGTTTAATAATAAAAATTGATTAATTGTTTAATAGTTTAATAAATTGTGCTTAATAATAAAAATGAATATAAGAAATTCTCTTGTGTTAATTTTAGTTTCTTACTCATTTTTTCACTTTCCTGGATGTCTCTTTTTTTATAATGGCCACAAAATTTATAATTTTTATTTAATTTTTTGACTGGCCACTTTGAAATAGTGTGAAAAATGTCATCAACTTGAAATAAAACTACTCGCCAAAGCTTATGCATTAAAAAAATGTCGGGCCGGAATTAAGTCCATTTTCTTCCCCTTTTTTGTATAACTACCCATATATATTTTACTGGGCAAATAGTACTATTTCTGAAATTTACTTATTTTTATGATTTTATGGCATCATTGCTTTGTTAACACTGACAGAATGGATTTGAATATTACAAACATCAATAAATTTTTTCATTTTTAATTTTATAAATAATATACTCATTTTGACAACCTTATTTATAGATTTCATTACTTCCCAGTGAGCACAAAAGTCAGAAAGATGTCTTTATGAAGTCTTTTTTCTGACATCTTTCTGAACTGTAAATACGACATCTTTAAGACATCTTTTTTAAGAAGTCAGAAATAAGAGTTCTTAAAGATATCTTAAATATGAATTCAATTTAATGATATCAAATAGACATCTTTTTTCTGACATCTTTCGGACTTCTTAAATAAGACTTCTTAAAGATGTCTTAAAGGAATCATATTTAAGATGTCAGAAAACATTATCAGGAAGATTATGAATTCATAAAGATATCTTATGCGACGATTTAGGAGCTGTTTAAGACTTCATAAATATGATGTCTTAAAGAATTCATATTTCTGACTTCAGAATTAGCTCATATTTCTGATGTCTTAAAAATTTTTTTTCTATAGAAACCACAAACAAAAATAATTGAAATAAGATTAGGACATCTAAATGAATTCTTAAAGAAGTCTTATTTAAGACATCAGAAATATGATGTCTTAAACAGTTCTTTTTTCTGACTACTTTATGAATTCATATTTCTGATGTCTTAAACATTTCTTATATCTGACCACTTTTTGAACTCATATTTCTGATTGTTTTATGAACTCGTATTTTGGACGTTTTAAACAGTTCTTATTTCAGGAGAGAAATTTGGCACAAGATGGAAATGATGGTGATGGTGATACTAAACAAAAATAAAATGGTAGCTTAAAGAAAATTATTTAAAGTGAAAATGAATTAAAAGAAGGGAATTTACGATAGTGTTAATTTAAGAAGGTATGATGATAATTTGTGGTTTGATGGGATGCAGGATATGGTTAGTTAGTGTCTCTGATTGTTTCTATTGTGACTAGTGTACAAATTGTGACCTTTCTGAGAAAATACTGGAGTAAATTTAATCTTAAATGTTAATTTTTTAAATGTATCTAATATATACGTTGTACATATACAATTATGTAAATAAATTAACTAAATTAATTATATTTCTCTTATTTCGTAAATTACGCTTAGTACTTTCAATGAATTCTTGATATAGACCTCTTAAAGTTATCTTTTTTAAGACGTCAGAAATATGAGCTATTTAGGACATTAGAAATATGAGCTATTTAAGACATCAGAAATATGAACTATTTAAGACATCATAATTCTGAAGTCAGAAACATGATATCTTAATAATGAATTCTCAATTTAGATATCTTTTTTCAGACATCACAAATATAAGCTGTTTAAGACATCACAATTCTGAAGTCAGAAAAAAGAATTCTATAAGACATCATATTTAAGACTTCATAATCTGTTCATAAATCGACGCATAAGATAACTTTATGGATTCATAAAAATATCTTTCTGAACTTATTTTCTGACGTCCAAATCAGAAATATGAATTCTTTATGAATTCATTAAGACGTTAGAATGTTGAATGGGTTATTATTAATTGTTATCAACTTATCATTGATCACTGTAGGTAGATATCACTGATATGATATCAACGAACATTACACGTGAAACTGAAAATTAATATTACTTTATTATACATTTTTTTGTTCCCACTTTTAGCGAATTTCCAGAATGGAATTCAGCTATTACAGCTACTGTCACAACGCGACCTGAGCCCGGGACCATGCCAGAAATTTGTTTTGAGGTCCCTAGAAACCGAAAATAATATTCCCTAAAAATTATATATATATATATATATATATATATATATATATATATATATATATATATGTATGTATGTATATAAGTATGTATATATATATATATATATATATATATATATATATATATATATATATATATATGTATATATATATACATACATATATATATATATATATATATATATATATATATATATATATATATATATATATGTATATATATATACATACATATATATATATATATATATATATATATATATATATATATATATATATATACACTAGCGGAATCACTATACACTGGCGCAATCCTAACAAATACACTGAAAAAAAATTTCGAAATTTTTTCGGTTTTTTTTTGGTCCACGGACTTGAAAAAAATTTCAGCTTTAATCTGCTTTTTTATAGACTTTTATACGACAACTTCTCGCTGAGATATAGGACCTTGAATGAAAAAGGACCATTTCGTCTTTGACCATCGATATCTCAGCAACCAATGATCACACAGAAAATTGAACGGGTGTTTTAAAAACTCGAATAAATTCTCTACAATGGATTAGCTATTGTTTTGTCGGAAAAAATTTTTTTTGCATACTTTACATGAATTTGAAAAATCAAGAAAAAAAGAGCTTTTGGTGGCTCTTTGGAAAATCAAGCGCTGAATTAAAAACTTCGAGAAAACCACTAATGTGTGCCTTTTACAGTTCAATATACCCACAAAAACCCCATCGAGTTTCAGTTTAATCCATCCAGCCGTATTTGTGTTTCATTCGATTGAATTTTTGAAAAAATTAAAGGATCATTTTTTTGATATTAAACTTTCATAATCTTCAACAAAATGAAAAAAAAATTTTCTCAGCTTTCTTCACATTTTTATCAATAACAGTATTTAAATTTATAAAAAAAGAAAATTTTTTAACCATTTTCAAACAAAATTTTTTTTCTAAAATTTTTCAAAAAAATTTTTGAAAAATTCTTAAAAAAATTCTTAAAAAAAATTTTTTTTGAAAATTTTCATATATATATATATATATATATATATATATATATATATATATATATATATATATATATATATATATATGTGTGTGTGTGTGTCCGCGCGATAACTCTCGGACGAAGTATCCCATTTTTACGAAACTTGGTGAGAACATTGAAAGTCCCAAACCGTTGGACGAGTTCGTTAACCAGACACGTCGGATGCCAGGAACATGGTTTTTGTTCTTGCAAAAAATTAGTTTTTTGCCAAAATTTCCACTTAATCAACAATTTTTGCAAAATTTTTTTCACCTAAGAGAGGAGAAAAAATTACATAAAAAAGATCTTAAAACTATTGTTCTATGTCAACTGGTTTCCGAGATCCGAGGCCCAGGACCTCGAAAAATGTTAGACTGTGATCGTTCTCTCGTAAAAACTGCGAAGTTAATCACAGTCTACACATAAGATATGTATGTAATATATATCGTTTATATAGTTTGTTTATTTTGCTTGGAATATGAACACCATATTTCTTTCTCTGTTTTGCACATTTTTTCTGTTCTGCAAAACAGCAAATATAGTGTTCATATTCTAAACAAAATAAGCAAGGTATACGTATATATGCATATGATGATACATATAAGAGTACATATATAGCCTAGTTGTCGTAGTTGTTGATGTAAGATGAAGGACAAAGGACGTATGACGTTAGATGTACTTTAAATAATATTGTTAATGTAGCGTAGTTTTTTTAAAGAAATCTTAGACAATAAATTTCATTTTAGCGAATTTTCGGACTGAAAAATCAGCTACTGCAGCCACTGTCATGATCCGGGACGCGTTATGACAGAAATTTGTCTTGAGGTCCCTAGAAACCGCACGATAACTCTCGAACAAAATGTCCTAGGTTTACGAAATTTCGTGAAAATGTTGGAAGTCCCAAACCGTTGACAAGTTCGTTAGCCAGACACGTCCGATGCCAGGAACATGGTTTTTGTTCTTGAAAAAAATTAGTTTTTTGCCAAAATTTCCACTTATTCAAATTTTTTGCAACATTTTTTTACACTATTGAAACGAGGAGAACAAATCACACAAAAAAGGTCTTTAAACTATTTTTCTATGTCAACTATTTTCCGAGATCCGATGCCTAGAACCTCGAAAAATGAGTTCTTGCTTAGAATGCGATCGTTGCCTCGTATAAAATGCGAACTTAGTCACAGTCTATGTACATATACTACACAATATGTATGTATATTGTATATAATATCATCGTATACCCGTATACGTATATATGCATAGTGCATACGATCACATAATTATGATACATATTGTATAAGAGTACATGTATACGTGGGTGTCTGACGAAATTTGGTGAAAATATTGGAAGTCCCAAACCGTTGGACGAGTTCGTTAACCAGACAGGTCGGATGCCAGGAACATGGTTTTTGTTCTTGCAAAAAATTAGTTTTTTACCAAAATTTCCACTTAATCAAAAATTTTTGCGTAATTTTTTTAAAACCATTTAAGAGAGGAGAAAAAATTACATAAAAAAGCCCTTAAAAGTATTGTTCTATGTCAACTAGTTTCCGAGATCCGAGGCCCAGAACCTCGAAAAAAGAGTTCTTGTCAATATTGGCTAAAATTCAAAAGAATTTCAAAATTTTTGTACACAGTTGAAAAGTACGGGAAAAATCACATAAGATAGGCTTTTAAAGTATTTTCCTATGTTCGCAATTTTTCGAGAAAAATAAAAATAACCAAATTTAGTATATGTTCTTTAGACTGTGACCGGTGACTCGTAAAAACTGTGAAGTTGGTCACAATCTATACGACACAACGTTGTAAACAGTTGATATATATAAACAGTTGGTTTATGTGTTATATTATTACATAAGCTAAGATTATTTTTTAGGGTTCCGGAGAAAGATCTGTAAACTCTCGTAACCCATGAGATGTGTACATTCTACAGATTGAGATCTCAATTAATATATCGCAGTAATAATACGATAAATTTACATAACATTAAACCCACATAAAGAAATAATTTCACTATCATTATTTTTTTTTAAATATTGGTAAAAAATAATTGCTTGAATTTCATTTAAAAAATATATTTACGGTAGCATTCATTTTTTGTGCCTATAATAGGAAGTTATTAATAAGTTTTTCGTTGATTCTGAAAAATAATTTGTTTTGAGTTACAGCACTATTGTATTATTAGTGCGATATGTCATTAGCAAGAGATATCGCAAGAGATATTAGCAAGAAAAAAAAATTGGTAATTGAAAAGTGGTGATGAAAATTTTTTCTCCACATATCACATCGTGTTGGATATAATTTGTCGTATGGGAGCTTCCATAAACTATGTAGCCTCTTTGGCGGGGTGGGAGGGGTTATGTATAAAGCTACGCTGGAATACTTGAGGGAGGGGGTTCAGAGCCGAACTACGTAATTTCATTTGAAACAATTAAAACAAACATGAATTTGGATATGAAAATTCATGAATAATCATGGATTGCTTATGATGTGTTTATGATATGTATTTATGTATATAAGTGTCTATGATATTTTGCAATTTTGTGGAACTACCTCTGACGAATTATGTGAATAATGCTGAAAACAGCAAGGAGACGTGTCATATTTTATAATAAAATATGAAACATAAAATATATAATATATAAAAATAAAATTTTCAAAAAATTTTTTTGGAATCCCAACCATAACAATAATGGCAGCAAGTAGGTAATATTCGTCGTAGGTAGAATTCGTATATATTCGTCCTTAGTAGATCATTGATTTATAGTTTATACATAATATGTACATATATACGGTACCGTAAATGTTAGAGCTGATGGTTAGTCCAAAAATAATGGTACTTTTTCATCTACACATTTTTCCAAAACTCAATAATCAAGGAGAAAATGGTACTAATTATTCCATCACTTATGATTAGAAGATAACTTAGAAATAGATACTTCTATTTTAAATTACGCGAAAACGATATTATTTATTAAAGTGTAATACGTATTCCTTTTTGGCGTGGAATTGTGTGAGGAATCATATTGTTAAGAATTGTGTTTAAATAATTGCAAATTAAAATACCCCTGTCGCAGCATCCTGCATAACATAACGAATTTCCATTTACAAAAGTACGTTTTTCTCGGAAACTAGTTGATATAGAGTAATTGTAAATAAAAAAAACCTTTATGTGAATTTTCCGCCTCATTCCGCCAAATTTTTTTCACGAAAAATGTCCAAAACACCATAAACGTTTTCACGAAATTTCTTAAAAATAAGTTGCTTCGTTCTTGAGTTATCGTGCGGAAACTTAGTAAACATGTATATAGGTAAATGTGTTCACACAATAACTCAAGAGCGAAACATCTTATTTTTAAGAAATTTCGTGAAAACGTTTACGGTGTTTTGGACATTTTTCGTGAAAAAAATTTAGCGGAATGAGGCGGAAAAATCACATAAAGAAAGTTGTTTTTTTATTTATAATTACTCTATATCAACTAGTTTCCGAGAAAATCGTACTATTGTAAATGGCAATTCGCTATGTAATGCAGGATGCTGCGACAGGGGTATTTTATTTTTTATTTTACATGTTCCCAAGAAACGAGCGTTATCATCTGTCATAAAAAATTAAGATATTATGTCGATATGAGAAATTTTTAATTCAGTTAAAGCTACGCTCTAGTAAAGTTAATGTTATGTAAAGTTAACTTAAATATTACGTTGAGACTGCACGTTGAGAAATTAATAAGATTTTCTTTTAACTATCATAAAACATGAATTTTTAGTTGTTGGTACATTGGTACACAACTTCATTCAGTATCTACAAAAGTAAATAGCCGTTTAATTGGTATGTATCCCAAATTCTGTACAATGTGTTCCATATTCGATAGTTTTGCAGTTAAAGTACATGAAAGGAAAACAGAAATTAATAATAATCTGATAACGGTTTATTTTTTCCACTCTCAACTTCCTCACTAAGATCAAAAATTCGTTTTTAAACAATTTTAAATACTAATTAAATACTAAATAAAAGTTTGCAAAGAAAAACAGATGTGACGAAAGGCAAATTATATTACAAACAAAAATGTATTTCAACCATCATCAATTCATAATTGAGTAACTTTAGAGGAAAACATGAACAGAAAATTCGAAACTATCTGCATCAATTATTATTATCGTGAAATTTTAAAATGTCCACATGAAAGTCCTCGCTATAAATTTTTTACCAAATTTATTCTTTTATGCCAGCAAGCATAATAGTTTTAACTCTTTAAATGATTAAGACGAGTTAACTCGTCCTGCAATATGGCGGCCAAAAATGCTGTGATATGTATATATTCACTGGTACGGGTACCGCCATCTGTGACAGATTTTCCGAAATACCTTATAATTCTAAATAATGTTCAATTTTTTCAACATAGTTTAGTATTTTAGTTTAGTAAATTCCTAGCGTTCACTTTTTTGATGCCGGGATCTTTGATTTTTTTTCTTTTTCTTTTTTTGTTACCTTATCTATTGTACGTCTCACTGGCAGGTAAAAGCCCGGCATTTTGAGACAAAAGATTTTTTCTATATTGTTTATTTAAACGTTAAATGGGTGATTCTACTTTTTAGGTCCTTCAAAAAATTAAAGTTGTCTCCACAATAAGGAAGGTTAAAACTATTTATTTTATTTAAATAAAATTAATAACTCCTATTTAGATGACCTATCTACATTTACTTTAATTTTTGATTTAATTTTTTTTATAAAAATGGTGTCAAACTTTTATTGCAGTTCTAAAATGCATGTGGTCCCTATTACATATTGCTTGGAACTATAACGTTTTTTAAAAATAAGTTTACTGAAACCACACAATTTTATAAATAAAAAAGAGAGTTAAATTGTTACGCATGGTAATTAGAATGTTAAATTTTATTTATCTGCAGAATTATTTTTTTTTTGGCGGGACGAAAAATTGTCGCGAAAATTTGAGTATCCTTCGTCACGACTGTCATATATTGCTATAAGTTTAAAAAAAATAAGTCAAAGGGTCATGTTTTTTCGTAAAATGGAACGCCAAAGACCATAGAACATACAGCGAAAGTCAAATCAACTGATTGACATAGAGAGCTTGTTATTTTTTTAGATCAAGCAAGAAAACCGGCTGCGTGTGTTTATTGAGTGTATCCTTCGTCACGGCTTTTTCTGGTATGTATTTAACGAATTTCAAAACGTTTTTACGTAAATATTATTTGTAATAATGTAAGCTTTACGGTAAACTCAAGTTTTCGAACTAAATGATCGCTGTTCACGATTAATAACGATTTTGTTGGAAAATTGTCTCCTTCGTCACGGTAGAATGTGACGATGGGAAACATGAAAGTGGCGAAGGATACGATAATAAAATAAGTATATATTTATTATATCAGTGTTTGTTTGTATATCAATCAACTAAATTTTTTAATTAATTAAGTTGATTAATTTGGTCAACTTTCCTAACCAATTTTTTTTATATCATATAAATCACAAAGCAACACTCTTCAATTTTTCGCAAATCAAATCGCAAAAGAACTTTTTTAAAAATTTTTTTTTTTTAAATTGGTATTAGGAGAACATAATATAAATATTATTTAAATAATAATTTTAATTTTATTATTTAAATTTAATTTAAAATTTTTTTTCTGTCTGGATTCAGTAATCCGCAAAAAAATATTGGTTTTAATATGAAACCGAGCTGCTGGTTTGCAGATACCGAATCTATGATAATTTTCCTACATTCTCGTCGCATGAAATCTACGAAATGGCTCTGTCAATTATTTTTTCTGGTTGAGACCTAAAAAGTAGAACCATCCAAATACCAATTTACTTGCAATACCAGATAAACGAACTGAAGTTCATTACATAAATCATTAAGTGGAAGATGCAATATTCTCAGTTCTCACACAACACATAGACATCCCATCATCACAGTTTTTAAATAAATAAACATATAAGTTTTTATGGCTAGCATATAGGGGAGAGTCTCCTATATTGGACCACTTTTTACATTTGTGTTTACAACAAGAAAACCAATCGAGATATCATTTTGGATTGTCTAATTAATCAATCTTTATAGTATAGGAGCTAGCAACGTCGAAAAATACATGATTTTAGCATGGCCCATTCTTTCGTATCTCCTTCCTTTTGATGACCTAGACAACATGCGGCCGGTCTGGCTGGCAGGAGACGTTGCGTTTACCTGTACGCGAAGCGATTATACAGGTAAAAAATAACAAAATTATGTCATTTTGGTGAAAATATAATTCATAGTAAATTTTGTATATCCATAGCAATAATCATAATAATTTCACCAAATTTGCATAATTGAAAAATATTACAAAATACTATTATCGTTCTTTGTGCTTTAAAAATTGAATTTTTTTGCTATGGGTGATAATGAGCAATGGTGTAATTTTTGTTGTAATAAGACTGGAGAGTTAGTCACTTTCACTGAGCCAACATTAAGTAAATGTAAAAAAATTTTGAATATACGTATCAAATACAAACTTAAGTTTCATGACGTTGAGTTACCTGACAGTGTGAATTCTTCAGATGGATATCACAGGCAGTGTTACAGTAATTTTACAGCATTAATGAGTAAATATATCAATGAAAGTGTAGCAAATTCATCACGTTTAATAGACTTTCCTAGCACGTCCCACTCTACTTTATCATTATCAATTTCTGAATTAGATGATAATATTACTGATGATATTGTTTCTTTAACTGCTGACGATGTTCGCTCAATGTCTGGATCACCTATTACTCACAGTTTGAAGATCAAGGTTCTAAGAAAAATCAGGTTCAAGTCCTAAGTAAATCTACGAAAATATGCTTTTATTGCGATCAAGACCGTAAATAAACAATATAGAGGCAAACAACAAATTTTGCACGTTTCCAAAGATAAAACCATTTATAAGAAAATAAATGAATGGGCAAGTACGTTAAAAGATAATGAGTTATTACAAAAAATTGGCAGTTTAGAATCAGCTGGTGAAACTGTTTCCTATCATCATTTATGTCAAGCAGGATACGTGAATAATTACAAGAAATCAATAGCAGATCATCCACCTACTAACTGGCATCTAGTAAGGCAGATTCATGATGCTATCTTTAGTAATATTAAAAATTTAATGAAAAAGATGTGACTAAAAATAAAAAATGTATTTTTTTTTATCCTCACTTTCCGACATATACAATCAAAATTTGAAAAGAGAATTAGATCTCGCTTCGCTATCTTCTCTCTCGGTTACTAATTTTGTAAAAATGCAGCATCTAGAAGATAAAATTTTAAAAGAATTCGAAACAGATATCAAAATTGAAGTTAAGTATAAGAAGAAAGTAATCCTGCATCAAGATTGTAGTTTAATAGATGAAGATCAGTTCACCTACCTTCTAGAGGATGATCTTATTGATAAAACTGCATTAATTTTACGGAAGTTAATTTTGAAAATAGAAAAACGTAAATTATCGACTAAAATTACAAGTGAAGATTTAATTAACGGTGAGTGTTCAATTCCAGAAAAGTTGGAGAGATTTTTTAAAATTATGATTGGTGGCAAAGATGTTCATCGTAAAGATGGAACAAATTGTAATAGATTAAGCTATTCCATGGCCTCAGATGTTATTTTTTGTGTGAGTAACGGTACCATAAATCCATCTAAACATATTACTCTTGGTATAACAGTGAAGAGCTTAACTAACAGTAAAAAAACTTATTAATATTTTAAATCGCTTTGGACATTGTTGCAATTATAATGCATTAGAAGAATTAGAAACAGAAGCAACAATTTCATCGGTGGTGAGGACACCTATAGCAGCTGCCCTTGGCACCCGTGAGGGATATTTATCCCCCATTGGTGTCAAGGAAGCTAAGGGTTCCAGGGGTAGTTTATGCACAATATAGCAATCTTCGGATTCCATTAGCCTCTGACTACCCAAGATCGGCACCTTTCCTTCTCGAGGTACCACTGTTTTCACAAAAGATGCCGGATCAAAATTTTCGACAAGGACGAACGTCGTAGGATCGACAGAGGTTTCCACCGTATGTGAGAAATACCATCGTCTGCTTAATGCTTGTTAATCTCGCCCTGATGTCTGGCTGTAGCGTCGAATGTGTTTAGTATCCATATGTGTGTGAATACCGAAATCGTGACTCGAATTCGGAGGAGTCGGAAATGTGATATCGTACTGTGATTTGTAGAATTCTGTGATAGCCTTGTACCTGTGTTTTACTTTAAGCTTTTTATTCTGCATCCACCGGTTAGTGCACACCAGTGGTGCATTCCTGTGATAAAGATCCGGGTTTTGTTCTCATCATATCGATGGGTAGGAGCGCGGCCCTCGACGCACTGGTTCTCCTATGTGAGCGACGTCTGTCTGAACAGTTCGAGCATGCTCACCTAGTAAGCAGAAACGTCGGTCGTTCCTCACATGGATGCGTTCTATGGGGTCGATGTGGCCGCTTCCGCCCCCTCGGTGTGATGGGAATAGAATGGTAATCTCTGTGATACTCCGTGGGACTACCCTGTTCTCTGTAGCCTCGACTCGGACGAATGTGGCCTAGTCAAGTACCGGTCTCCCGTGTAAGTTGAACCCCGACGCTGACTGAACGGTTGTAAGTTATTCACTTAGTAAGCAGCCGTCATTTGTTCCTTACACGGATGAGTTCCTATGAGTTGACGAAGCCGTTTCGGAATTGTCGAGAGTATGGAGAGCAGGATCCTGCCACGGGGCAGTTATTTGATTTTTGTGCTGTGATAGTTATGTAACCTGAGCTATGATATTTCTTGTTTTGTCTTTTTTTAAATAAGTCTTACGTTGTTGTTTCTTTTGTTTTAACCATTCGTGTTTTTGTGTTCGTCTCTTTTAACTTTGTTATGCCACCAGAGGCTTTTTACACCTGTGGTGTTATTGTTTTAATTTGTTTTTATACATTCAGAAAGAATGCGCCTAGTCAGCTGGTCTGACTGGTGTTTGTTATTTTTTTTTAAACTTATATTTATTAGGTCACTGGGTGACTTTAGGCCATCAGTAACACTCGTGTAAAAAAAAAGGGAAAAAAAATTTAAGTATATATAATCGCGGAATTGCTCTGCATCGCTGGAGTTTTTTTTTTAACTGTTCAGCGTTGTAAAGATATAATACCCACTTGAGGCAGGGCACCTCGTTGGTTTCGGCGTTATACGCTATGCCCTGTCCTTACAGAGCATTTCCTTAGACTCTGGGATGGCAGGGTCTGCTTGTTATTTTGTTTTTATTGTATGTGTTTGTCCATTGTCTATAGCATCTATGTGTCCCTGTCTGCTTTGTGTCTGTTTTTATCTATCTCTCGTTTTGGCGGCGCATGCCCTTCGATGGCGATGCCGCCGGGTGCTGCTGACCGCGCCATCCACCGGCAGCAGTACCCCAATTTTATTAAAAAAAAAAAAAAAAAAAAAAAAAACAATTTCATCAGTCGAACGTTCACAAATTTGCCCTCCTGACATCAAAATTTCTTCTTCATTATCTACAGGCGTAGCATTTGATAACTTTGATCGATATGTTGACACATTAAGTGGAAAGGAAACTTTACACGATACTGTGGGAATTATATATCAAAATATCGATCAACTTACTGACGACGAAACAAGTATAGAGAATACACGTGTTGATCTGGACAATACATTACCAGTACCAAGAAAAAGAAGAACTTTTGATCCAATTATTCCAGATATCACTCCATATCCTAAACAAATAAAGATGTTAGGGTATCTAAAACCTATTAATGACAAAACACCTACTTTTCCAAAAAATTTAATGTTATTAAGAACAATAGATTTAATATGGTTAACTTCATATGTATTTCATATACCAAATACTCCAATGTGGACAGGCTTCAATTGTAAACTAATAGAGGACGGAAGTCTAAAGCAAAATGTGTCATACCTTACACCTATCAATTTGTCGCCGACGAATACATCAGTGGTATTGAATACAATGGAACAGAGCTTAACTATTGGTAAGGAGTGTAATCAAAAGTACGTGCAAGTTACTTATGACTTAGCGATAGCCAAAATTGCCTTTAAGATTCAATGTACAGAGCAACCACGATTTAATAACCTTTTTATACATATGGGTTCATTTCATTTAATGATGGCTTTGTTTGAAGCAATTGGGACATTTATAAATGAATGCGGATTATCTCATATGATGATTGAAAGTGATATTATAGCTAGTGGATCCGTAAATGGAATAGAGGGAAAACATTTTAATCGCTGTAAACGTTTGCATCCGTTAATGGCTCTGGGGTTGCAAATGCTTAATTTTGAACAGTTTTTAGAAACCAAAAAAATCGATTATATCTACTTGAAAAAGGATATTTATGACCATCTTTTAAAATATCAAGAAATGAAAATTTCTGATTCATCAACGGTGGCCGATGTAGTACCTTGCAACGTACTGTCTGATTTACTATTGTTGTATCAAGAGTATGAAGAAGCCACACTACGGGGTGATCATTAGTAATGAGCAAATGCAAAACCAAGACCAAGACTACCAAATCTTGGTCTTGGTCTTGTTCTTGCATTAAGAATCTTGGTCTTGGTCTTGCTAGAGCGGGTTGAGTCATGGTCTTGGTCTTGGTCTTGGTCTTGCAAAATGCAGTCTTGGTCTTGGGCTTGGTATTGCTAAAAAATCTTGCACTTTCTTGCATCTTTTTTTATTAGCAAATTTTCGAATCGAAAATTCAGCTGTCGCAGCCATTGTCACGGTGCGACTTGATAATTTACCGCATCATAGTGTCAAACCCGGTTCTATGCTAGAAGTTTGTTTTGAGGTTTCTAGAACCCAATAATGCAATGGTGAATTTACCAGCAGGACGAGTAACCTGGAGGTTAGAGCGGCAGATTTTAGGAGCAGCAAATTTGGGGCCAGAGGGTTTTTTCTTTTTTGCTCGTCATTAATGTTTTGGTAAAAAAAGGACAATAATAACCCACAATGTCGCTCTTAAAATTATAATCATTCAGGAAAAAACTGAAAAAGTTATTAAGACATTTTTTAGGGAAAGGCAGGGGCGGCAATTTTTCCGGTGTCTAGAGCGACACTTAGAAAAAATCCTTTACTGCAGAAATGATACCTATTTTATATAAATATATATAATTTAGGTATATAATTATATACATATATACATATATATATATATATATATATATATATATATATATATATATATATATATATATATATATAATTTAGGTATATAATTATATACATATACATATACATATATATATATATATATATATATATATATATATATATATATATATATATATATATATATATATATATATATATAATTTAGGTATATAATTATATAAGTCTCGAACGAAATATCCTATTTTTATGAAGTTTGGAAAGTTTGAAAGTTTAAAAATCTTAGAAGAGTTCGCTAGCCAGACACTTCAATTCAAAAATCCTTAAAAAAAGTAATTTTTGCTAAAATTCCAGTCTTTTAACAGTTTTTACACCATGGCAAAGAGTAAAAAATCCCATAAAATAGCTTTTAGAATCAGCATCCTATGTTAACGGATCTTCGAGAAAAAATAATTTTTTAACGGAGAATTCGCTATGTTATGTAGCATGCTGCAACAAGGGGTATTTTTAATTATATAGTCATCAAATTATAATTTAGATGGTTTTGTGAAATCGCACTGATTTAGAGCATGGGAAGAATTACATATTCTGCAATATGTAATACACAAGAAGTCGAGAATATATCGGAAAATGAACTAATGCCGTTTTTAGTGATGTATTTATTTAAAGATGAGAAGGGCGATCTCCCAGGGCGACTTCCCATTATCTTGTTATGTGAAATTGTATTTTATGAGGCTAAAAGTTAAAAATAGTTAATTTACGGAAGTTCCAATCAAAGTTATATCAAATTGTATATGTGCTTCGGTTATTTTTCTTTTTTAATTAAAAAAAAGACTTTGGCCATAAATCTAGTTTTTTTCAATGGGATGTCTCCATATATTAAAAACTGAAATTGACCTACAGTAATAAAAAATAAAAATTATGTGACAAAAAGAAATTGAACAATCGTAAAGGGTCGCTTGAAAAAATAATCATAAAATAATAAAATGTCTCCTTCGCATTTGTGCTGCTTTGCTTGGAATGTTTAACATATGTGCGAAATTCTTTTAATGTGTAGACATACCGGCACGATCGACCAGACAGTCTAAGCTCCAATATAATTTTATTACCCTACTTCACTCATAACCAAACATTCAAGTAGGTAATAATTTAATAAAAATTATTCTTTAGAGTCCTGTGGACCTACAAAACGCAAAATATAAATGGATGGACGAATTTTGAACAAATTTTGTTAAAATAGTACTGAGATCCTGTAAAAATGAACATGAAGTCAAAATTGTTCCCTAGGATTCTGGGAACCCAAAAAATGCCAAATATAAACGACGGGACGGATCTTGACCAAATTTTTCTCTAATATTATTGAGTCTTGGAAATAAAGTAACACGAGTTTAGAAATTTTCTCCTGAGCTCTGGGACCTTAAAAAGGGTCGGAAATTAAAATGCTCTCAAAATTATCAATTTGGGTATCTACGAAAAGATCTCAGGACATGAAAATTAGATTCCTTATTAAAATATGAATATAGCTATTTGGCACTTTGGGAGTCATTGGCCGAGGGGAGCGAAGCACTGCAAAGAACTATTTTTGTAAAAAAAAAAAAAACAAAAACAAACAGAATATTTGATTTAAAAGTAAGATGAGGTTGAAATAGCCGCCTAAAATAATAATCCGTTTAGATGTTAAAGACGTTCAAATAATTTCACGCGAGTGAAACCGCGGGTCTCAGCTAGTAAATTTATATTTCAAAACCTTAAATATAAAAGAATACAGTAAAATATCATTTCCTATAAAATCAACTAAAACATCTTACAATTAAAACAATATTATTCAAAATACATAGATATAAATTCCATTAAAACCAAAAATTTAAGTAACGGACATAATATCTACGTATTTGAATTTTGTTATTTATTTATAGCACTAATCTCGCTTAAGAAAATTTAATAATGATAGAAAAAATGTTACACTTAATCAATAATAAGAGTTCGCTTTATACGTGATATTTTCCGAAATAGTATCCAGTATCTAATTTCCAAAAATTTTTACTTGATATAGCTTCTAATTTAAAAAACCAGGAGCGCTTGCGTAATCATTGCGTCGCCAATATATTTTTTGCTGCTGAATTTTTTTTTGCTGCTCAATTATCGTATTTGCTGCTCAATTATACTTTTTGCTGCTCAACCTTTGGTGTTTAATATTTATTTTTTAGCATGCCAAATCGTATTATTATGCTGACTACATTTTGCTGGCAAGATAATTTTACTGCTGCTAAAATACTTTTTTAGCTGATAAATTTTGCTGGTCAATAAATTAAATTGCTGCTCAAATAATTGATTCCTATTAGAATTTAAGATTAATATTATAAGCCATGGAGAATTGGGCGAAATATTTTATTTCATTACACACTATTATCGGTTTTTTATTTGAATCAAAAACCAAGACATTATTTTTTAATGTATTAATGTAGGTGATAATTATATCGTAAAAATTACCTTGTGTAAAAACTAATTAAAAAAACAATTACAAGGTCAGCTCCATAAATTCGGTTAGGATTAGGATTCTCAAACTTTTTTGATACACGGCTCCTTTAAAGTACAGATATATATACAGTCGAACCTGAATAAGCGAGAGTTGAAGGGACCGCGATCTATTTTTCTTTTATAGAGGTCTCTCACTAACCCGAGTTTCTAGCTTACAGAGGTACGAGAAAGGTTTATCTCACTAATAGAAGTCTAGAAAAAATACAACCAATATGTATTGAGAAACATGCATGTATTGTATCAATACTACTTATTAGAATAATATACATATACATATTTGGATATAGATAAGCTTACAAAAAAATGCATTTTGACTATCTGAATAGAAAATGAGTGCCTCGAATTATAAGAAAACAAGAACATAAGCACATTCAGGCATTCTAATAAAATATGTATATGTTCTTTGAAATTTAAGAATGAGTCATAAATAGCAAATGTTAAATACGTTTAACTGTCGCTTGTAGAAGCACAGGCAATGAGCAGTCTCAGTTATAGAGGCCCATGAGCGAAAAACGAATTTCACTTATACAGGTTTTCCTTTCTCACTCATTTTAGAGTGGTAAAGTTACCGGACTTGGCAATCACTCTCACTTACAGAGTTTTCTCGCTTACCCAGTTCTCCCTTATCCAGGTTTGACTATATATATATATATATATATATATATATATATCAGCCAGACACTCATCATCAATTTTGAAACCACCAAAAGGACAAATCGTTTGTACACTTTCAATCGCATTTCGCTTGTAGACATTCAATACCGAAGATGAAGGGAAAAATTCGACTTCCGTGATGGAGCCCCGCTGCTCACGGCGTTTTTTTTTATTGTGGTTAATTTGTGCTGAACAGTAACGCTTGCACGTTTTGAAAATTTTCTGGATTTTGGTTATTCAAGTGATAGTTGGATTTAGGTAACCGCATGGCAAGTCAATGACTTGTCGTGTGATTAAAGACTGATTCAAACTTGTCGAATCCTGTGGCCAAGCGTTGCACCCCATTTTCTCGGCTGTGCTTTTACTCTGGAATATTGTATAGCTATTTTTGAAATGTTCCTGCACTGTGTATGTGGGTACCTGCTAGTTTGCTTATCGGAAAAGTTTGAATTTTCACTCGCTGTATGTCCTCGACCATAATTTTAAACCTAATTCATCCCACGTGCATTCAACTACCTACTTTTTAGTGATCTCTACTAACTGCTTTTAGTGTTATTAATTTCTAAATCCAGTGCTTCAAATTAACTACTTTTCTTGCTATTTTTAATTTCTATCAGCACTTGTAGTTCTAGTATTTCTTTTTGTAGTTTAGATGTTGTTTATTTTACTAATTTCGACACCGACCTAGATTTATTTATTTTCTTAGCTGAAATCAATCACTTTACGCATTCATTCAAATTTCCTTTTTTTTACATTAAATTTTACTTCACTTTTGTGAACAGCGTTTTAGTGACAGGCTTTTGCTATGATGGATTTATTTATATTTGATTAGTAATTTTCCTTTTATGACAATCACTAAATATTTGTTTAATTATCTTTGTTTATTAATTTATCTGTGTTATACCTTTATCTGTGTCATACAAGGTTAATCGTTGATTCGCTTTTGTAATTCGCTTTTATTTATTTATTTATTTATTTATTTATTTTTTGTAAATTGCTTTTGTACCATGCTGTCTGATAATTTTCTTCAACTATCCCTGAGATAATATTTACAGATTGTACAATTTGAGCTAGTCATATTATCATGAATATTATCCCTATAATATTCAATAATATCAATTTGTAAAAATACAAACAAAAGTTGTTAAACAAAATTTGTTGAAACGATTTTGAATCTTTTAATTTTCAAATTTCTTAACATTTTTATTTTATTTTTCAGTTTTTTTTCTTTTATTATTTTACGTTACCTAATAATAAATAATAGTAAGAAACATATAAGATACATAAAGACTTCGTATAAAAGTATAACAAACGAAATCCCGTGAGCAGCACAGCTCCATCGTGGGAGTCGAATTTTCCCCTTCATCTTCGGTATTTTCAAGATATTTAAATGAGATTAAAATTTGTGTTTTATTTTCAAATATTAAAAAAGAACCTTAAACAGTGAACTGGAAAGACCTTTTTAGGACATTTTTTCTTTTCCAAAAATCCAAAATCCCTGTTTTTTACATCCCTGTATATATATATATATATATATATATATATATATATATATATATATATATATATACATATATATATATATATATATATATATATATATATATATATATATATATATATATATATATATATGTATACAATATCATTTTTTAAATTACTTGTTTATTACATTTGTGATAACAGTTAATTCATTTATTTTTTTTCAAATTTACTATGCCTAGACTTGCATTATTATGAAAATAAATCATTTAAAACAAATATAACAATACTACGATGTAAAAATGGGAGAAGTGAGAGGCAAGGTAGTATGGAATCCCTGAAAGGCACATCGCGAATACTAATTCAATACATGTACAAAATCCCAACTCCCTAACTTTATTCAGAGAGTCTTTTGCAATTTCCGGTGCAACTCACATTTGCAATAATTATAAACAAAATACAGGGACAATCACTGCAAATGTATGAGTTAAATTTTGAAAATTCCACGTGTTCGAAAATATCTGACACTTGAGTACGTATCAAACGTAAAAACAAAAATTTTACGTGTCCAAAAGCAGTTCAATAAAGAGAATTAAAACACAAGTCCTTTCTTTCGTTTACTGGCATTACAGCGCATGTCGGGTACTCGCTAGTGGCAAATAAATATTTATAATTAGGGTACTTTTTCCTGTACGTTGCAAGAAATTGTAATGTTTTCAAGTATTAACATATGAAATAACCAAAAGGAATTTTTTTAAATAAAAAATTACTGTTGGTATGCATACAAAAAAAAAAATGATAAACTTTCTAGACAAGAGAATATCAACAGAATAAAATAATAAATAATAAAAATAAAAATAAAAAAATGTACTTTTTCATTGCTCAGTGTTTTTCTTTTTCTTTCTGATTATGAAAGCTAAAATGTAATTTTTATGACAATAGAATGGATAGTTTCTTTGTTTATTATTTGCATTTTAAAATGAGAAATTAAGTGTTTATACAAGGTGTTTCATAACAAGTTTTACTTCTTTTTATGTTAGGTATCCTTATTAATATTGCAATATTCTTTATTGCATCAACAAATATAAAAAATAAATTTTACTTTTACGAATTAAAGAAATTTCTCTTATAATAAATTTTTTAATATTAAACAAAAAAGAGGAACAAATTAAGACAAAGAGTAAGTACAGTCAACTCGTAATTAGCCGCGATTCGAAATTTTAATTAATTAATTAATTTATTTTTTAAGGTAATTTTCACGAACATTTCAATTGGAGTCAAACTGAATTATATAATGTAAATCTTAGTTAAAATATAAAAAAAATTTAATGTTAATCTATGTTAAATATTGAATCCTAGTGTAATAACAATATATGAAAAAACACTATTATTATCCGTTTGTATTTATTTTTGGCCGATTTTGTCTATCCTCGAAATCTAATTATCTTGCGACAATCCTGCCATTTATTAACGTGGATATTAATAACAAAAACAGAATTATGTTTTTCACACGTATCTGGGAGTGTGGGTGCTTGTACTATTCGAAGTACTACCTATATAATATTCATGCCGCAAACCTACTCCCAAAAAACACATGCGGCTTCAAACGTTTATACTGCCGCCATTTTGTAATTCCATCGCCCAAAAAATTGCTTTCCACACCATTATATGTATAACAAACCCTTCAAATTACATTTTGATTGTTTTATTACATTATGAGAACAAAATCCTCAAAAAACGCCTATTTTTCGAGCATTCAAATAGATGTAACCCCTTAATGTGGTAGGTTTCCGTATCAGGTATTATACATCAAAACTTTAAAGGCATTCGTCTGGAAACTACTTTTTTCAAGCTGGCGTGCATGATATCTTGAAAAAACGCCCGAAATTCGTGCTTCTAGAAAAAAAGATAAAAACATGTTCACACATAATATTTGAACATAAATTAACCATTGGACATTATATAAAATGGGTTTACACGTATCGAAACTATGCATAACCCCTGAACTAAATTAAGGCGTTAATTAGAAAAACAAATTAACATAATTAACAATTTTTTACGATATGTGGTAATACTTAATTTGTATGCAATATATTCTTTACAAACCAAATTGTATACAGGACGATACGAATAAATAAATCAATAAATATTTACATAGCTACGTATAAATATTTAATTTCTTACAATATTTGATTACAATTAGTTAGATTGCAGTAAAAGAAACACCCGGTTTCACATATTTCTCTCTACGTGCTTCATTTCTATCTGTAGATATTTTGCAATGAAATATTATACGAGCTCCCTTGGTGATAAGGGTTTGACAAAAGACGGTTTTACTATTCGCGACATTTGATATTTGAAGACGTTGTTGTGAATTTGTGAGAGTAATTAAAATATGTCGTAGAAGAACTAAACATACATACTTTCATACATACATACATTTATATGTATTATATCTACCACACATTCATGTACCTACCTGCTTGCCTACTCATCCATTTATATGGATATTCCTGTACGTATAAATTTTATAATATCTATTACACGACAATATTAATATCAGTAAGCGTCTGGCTTTGAAATAAATCAATTTCGCAAAATTCACTGAAGTAAACCAATCGTGTCGTTAAAGCTGTATTAGCATAATTCGTTTTGAAACTGAAATTCAAATAAATATATATGTGTATATGCATTGTTATCGTATTCTCACATATAAATTACAGTATTAACTTCATGATACCGTGAAGTTTCAAATAATTAAAATCCATCTATCATATTATTATACAGTTATTAACGGAAAATGGGTAAAGAAGGAATCAGATAAATATTAGAGCTTCTTGGTTATAATAATGCGATCTGACGTAGATTTAAGAATCAATTTTTGAGTTAAGCTTGACGATTTAAGAAAATCAAATTCAATCTGTTCCAGTGCAGTGTTCCCTCTAATTTCTTGTGACCTGTGTGCGCACTTTCTTGAGTGTGTGCAGTTTTTTCCAAAATAAAAAAAATTTGATCGGCACAATGAAAAAAAAAAATCTAAAATCAGGTCATATCATTAGTTCCTGAAGACAGAATTTCGCTGATTACTGTGGATTCCCCTTTCCATTCAAATGAAAAATAAAAATATTTATGCTGCCATCTATATCTATACACAAATACTATAGTTGGCGGTTTATTTAAATCTAAAACTATATATATATATATTTGATACAATTTTTTTCATTTAATTCTTTATATGGATTTCATATGCAGGTGCAATTTTATTTTCTACACGAAAAAAAAATTGTGTGCGCGCGAGTATTTTCCATGTGCGCTATGTTTTAAATTTATGTGCGCGCGCACACGCGCACACGCGCACAGCTTAGAGGGAACACTGTTCCAATGTGTTTTTTACAGATTTTTAGGAAAAAAGCTGTAAAAAATTATAATAATAAAATCTTTTAAAGTAAAGAGAGAAGAGACAATGTTTGCATCCTCCTCTTTTATAAACCTACAAAATTATAGATTTTATCCCACTTGATTGGAAAACTAAATACATGTGGTGTACTGTACCTAATATAATTTACAATACTAAAATTTCTCATAAGAAGATGCACCCAGAGTGAAATTCTCGATTTTTACGAAACTTTGAAACAATTTGCAGAAAAGGAAAAAATAAGGGACCTATATTTTTTTATCGGTTATTTTGCATTTTTTGTGGGGCGAAACAAGCCCATTATTTAGACTTTCAAGTCATATTTATTAAAATATCTCGAAAATTATAAGAGATAAAGAAAAACTTTAAATTGACGAAATGTTACGCTTTGAGAGACCTATCCACTCGTAAAGCTTAACCCTTTCCTGCTCAACCGTTTTTAAACCACTACTGACGGACGGTACTTACGAGTATCACTAATTACATATATACTGTTTTAACAAATCAATAATAATTCGTCTAAAGTAATTGTTGATACTTCAGAGAACTATTTGGTCAACGAATCGGAATGATTTTTAATTGTTAGTAATGGTAATGGTTGCTTTTGGCGTCAATGTCAGTTTTAATTAAATCCTTACATCTTTCATAAAAAAAATCTGATGATATTTCGATATTTAAGTACGTGCCAAATTGGTGGGTGAGTCAACTGGTACTCAGAAGTACCGCCAGGCAGGAAAGCGTTAAACTGGAGTCGAGTCCACAAAGGTGTCGAGCCCGAGGAGTGAAAGGGGGATAAATTTTCTTGTACAGCCGGAGTAGTTCAAGTAGGAGTGGCAGGTTTTTGTGTTAAAATATGCGGTAAATTATATTGCATTATTATTAATAAAATTCCAAATACCTTCTGTATTTTCTGTTTCTTTAATTATGAAAATGTAAGTTTTTATTTTTCGAAAATAATTAATGTATTTTTCAGTATTTACTTAATTGGTAATTTAGCTAGGTATATTTTTAATTACTTCTATTTTTTCAGTCTCTACCAAGGTTCTTTAATCTACCAGTGATTAAGACTAATTAAGAATTTTTGATTTCAGATGTCCCCAAGACTCAAAATCACCCGGTTATCAAGGTGCGTTTTTTTGAGGCGCCAACTTCAAGTGATGATAATAATAATACAACAAAATTTAATTGAAAAAAAATTTTTTTTGTTACCTTAAGATGTAAATAAAACATAATAAGAATTCAAAACTTTTCATTTGTTCTCCAATATATATATATATATATATATATATATATATATATATATATATATATATATATATATATATATATATATATATATAAAACGCACCTAAAAATAGGCATGAAAAACAGTGCGAGTTACCAGACTACTACCTTAATGAGAACTTACATATATTTAAGGTATTATTTAAAAATTTAATGTTAGTTATTTAAGCAAAGCTAATTTTTAGCAAAGCTATTTAAGTTATTTAAGCTAATGTGGCTTATGAAAGAATTTAGTAAATCAGATTTTAATTAATTTTGAGATGTTATTTCAAAATTATTATTGCTAGTTAAAATATTACAAGTTGATTTTTAGTTAACGGTTTAACAGTAAAGTTAATATAAAAAACATGGGTTCTTTGTTATAATTGTAAATAAGCGAACTTTTTTCAAAAACTTCATTATTTCATTACTACCGTAAGTACCTTTTTAATGATTATTAAAAATTGTTTTGAAAAATTCAGTTATATTTTAAAATAATTTTTATTTTTAGTGAACAAAATGAATACTCGTTCGAACAAAATGGTTTTAATATTAGCGATGAAAGCCGAAAACATCCGAAGTGAAAGTGGTGACCTTGAAAATGTATTTGAAACACGGTAGTTGAAAGCAAGGCGACCCCCCTTTCTTACCTATATGAAAAGTATAATTCTTAGGTTAAGCTAAGTTTGCTTAGGCCCCGTTAGGTTAGACCATTTTCGTTAGGTGCCGTTAGGTTACATCAAGTTTCGTTAGGTCCCGTCAGGTTAGACCAAATTTCGTTAGGTGCCGTTAGGTTAGACTAAATTTCGTTAGGTACCGTTAGGTTACACACCGAAACATTCCTCCACCCACAGCGTGAGGTTTCTAGAACCCTCCAGGGTAGAGTTGCCACCCTGCAGAACACGCATAGTACTTACCAACTGCCGAGGTCACTCAAAAAATCGGCAGGTGGGAAGGTGGATTTTCAATGCGCCAAAAGTAACTACTATCACTTGATTTGAGTATCCAGAGATGCCGCGATATCAGCGACTTCAGGTACCTTTGCCAGCTCTGCGGTAACTATATCCATCAAGTAACGAATTATTGTGATCTGATTTCAACACATATATAACATAGAACGAAGATTGGAATTCATAACTGCAAATTCCAACATGGACTGTACTGTATCTATGGACATATCTGTTCCCAATTGTTTCGAAAAAACGGTAGTAGATATCGAGCAAATGAAAGAAAACTACAGGTAAAATTGGCATACGAATCGAAATAAAAAAAGTCAAGCAGGATTAATTATCCTGCAGGACCGTCTGGCCTCAAAAAAGCTTAAAGTAAGCGACTGGACGTATCATTGCCAAATCTTGCGCAAATAATATTGAAATCCTGGAAAAAAAAAAACGTTACTTTATAGATTGATTCTTAAGATCCTAAGGCTCCGAAAAGAACTCAAAGTAATTGGCTGGACGAATCTTAACTAAATTTTTTGCTTAAATGGTACTGATTCTTAGAAAAATGAACGTGTGGTTAAAATTGCCATCTAGGGTTCTGGGGACGCAAAAAGACTCAAAATAAACGACTGGACGGATCTTACCCTTTGCTCAAATGTTATTAACAATCCCAGAAAAATTAACGCGAGACCGGAAATATACTCCAGAGCGCTGGGAGCTCGAAATGTCTCAAAATTAAGGTACTCTTAAAATTATCAATGTTAGTACCTCAAGGTATGAAAAATAGATACGCTATTGAAATATGAATATAGCAGAGAATTTCAGTAATATATATATCTAACTTAAAAGTAAGATGAGGTCGAAATTTATCCGCAGGACTATCGAATATGACTCTAACTAAACAGCTGGACGGATCTTGACAAAATTTTATCAAAATAAGTTATGTTATCGAAATATGAATAAGTCTAGAGTCGTTAAGAGAGCCAAGCGGTGCACTATAAGAAACTGATTTTGTATAAAATTTCAACATCAAATTTAAATGGACGTGTGATCAGAATAGTCCATCAGTGACACCAAAGAGATATCAAATTAAAAAGCTGAAGGAATTTTGACAAAATTTTGCTCAAATATTTTTTTTATCTCTGGAACAAATGAAAGTGAAGCAAAATTGTCCCCTAGAGTATTTGTGCCTCAAGAAGAGTCTCAAATAGAAATACTTCTAGAACTACTAACATGGGTATCTACATGACGATGCGATAATTAGCGAAGCTTTTGAAATATGAAGATAGTTACTTTAGGGTTGCTTAACGAGCGGGGCTAGGCAAAATAAATAATTGATTCTGTACAGAATTTTCAAATATCTAATATAAAATTTACCTAATAAATAATTTGACTCATAATTCAGATAATTTTACGCGGGTGACACCGTGGACCGCAGCTAGTATGTGTATATAATCCAAATGGTTAATGTTATTGAATTTTTTAACTACAATTAATATGAAATGAATTATTTAAAAAATATTTCAATGAATTATATAAAAATTTCAGTTGTTTTAGCACTCATCTTGTTACGGTTCACGATGTTGGTTCCTTGTGCGCAACGGATTTCTTGGTTATTTTTGTTTAATAAATAAAAATTCAGTTTATTTTTTTTTTGATTAGAATTGGGGTACTGCTGCCGGTGGATGGCGCGGTCAGCAGCACCCGGCGGCATCGCCTACTAAGGGCATGCGCCGCCAAACACGAGAGAAATAAAAACACGTAAAGACAGGAACACATAAATGCAATAGACAACGGACAACCATACACAAATAAAAAATCCAGCGATGAGCCCTGCCATCCCGGGGCTTAAAAAAAGAGTGGACAGCCCTTGGTGACGGTACGATAAGTACTAGACGAAGCGTCCGGTCACCAAGGACTGAAAACCAACGATGAAACTCCCCCCGAGGTTTAGAGGACCTCGGGGTGGAGGAAACCGACTAGAAAATAAAACACTGGAGGCTGGTATCAAAAATTATCACTGGTAATATCACGATGAATTCTTATTACGTCACTGGGGAGCCACAGGCCGACCAGTGACGTAATAACTGGTTAAAAAACATAACAAAGAATAAAAAGGACAACACAAGACGGAGACTGGATTAAAAACGAGAAAAATGTTTTGACAACTTGTTTAAAAAAGCACAACAACAAATATCACAGATCTTATGAAAATTTGCTCCACGGCACAGTCCCGGTCCACATGACTCCAACAATTTCGAAACGGCCACGTCGACGCCTACGAACTCGCCGTGTAAGGAACAAATGACGTCTGCCTACTGAGTGAGCTACTTACAACCGTTCAGTCAGACGTCGGGGTTCGACCTACACGGGAGAACCGATACATCGATCGGGCCATGTTCGTCCGAGTCGAGGCCATGGAAAGCGGTAAAGCGCCGCAGAGTATCACAGGAAGACTTGCTTCCTTGCTCTTGCCGTTCCAACGGGACGGAAGCGGTTGCATAGACCCCCACGAACGCGTCCATACGAGGAACAACCGACGTTACTGCTTACTTGGTGAGCTCGCTCGAACCGTTCAGACAGGCGTCGCTCGTACAGGAGAACGAATTGGTCAAGTACCACATTCCCACCCGTCGAAACCGCAAGAACAAGATCCATGTGGTAAAACGACAAGAAAAGACAAAAAAAAGAAACAATAAGTTAAAACAATAACACTAGAATATACCAAACTCCAGTGGCATAACAAAATAGATCACTAGAGCTATCACAGTTAGAGAAAATAACAAAATCACAGTGATTATCACCTTTCCGACTCGTCTGACGCGATTCCCAAACTCGGAAGCCATACCCACACAAGCTACTACATTCACATGTACTATTCAATGAATATTTAAAAGTCGTCTCTTGACTCATTTTAAACACAACCTGAGATTCAACAGAAATAGACGGTGAAGGTTCGCTTATACTGAGATGTTACCTTGTCTATCTTACGACATTCATACCCGTCGAAACATTTACCAGAGCCTCGTCAGCCTGCTAGCCGAAGCTAACAGTTGCCCGCCGGGCACGAACGGGGACGTGAAGGTTGGATTTTAGCCCAG